>WYDF02092987.1:0-10837 GCA_009867245.2 Adranes taylori | reverse complement strand
CACCGATCGATCTTCTCGTGTGTATTGCATAACAGATAAATTGGACCAATTTATCTGTTACCAAATCATGACCAAATAATCGTTGATCTTTCAGTATTTTAAGACAACACTAACCTGCAGATTTATCTCTAAGATTTGACAAATCGGAAATAAATTGGTCTAATTGTACAGATAAATCTTTACGTGTGTATCCAGCGATTGATCTTCCGCACGATAAATAGATCCCTCGAACGGTAAGTTACTCACGACGAAAAAGATTTACACTATATACTGCAATAATGAATAGATAAGTCGAGTTAATGCTGCGGTTCTCTAAATTTTACTTTTTGTACGTTTTTTGCTAAATTGCTCTTCGTTTCTAAAAAGTTCTCTAACCCTGATCTAGTACTAATACGAATTCTGGAAAGAATTCTCGACTTAGCGATATCAACTGAAATTTCCATTGAAATTTCAATTTTTCTTGTACGACAATAACTATAATCATTCGCGAAATGATGTGTTACGTTTAATCCTGCAGAGCTCCCGCTGTCAATCGGAACAAAACAGCTCGCGTGGCGTGAAACAGACGCCATATAGCTTTTTCCTTTTAATGACTATTTTAATTGCGTATATTTGATTTAACTTAATATTATTCACATATTTTCATTAATCCAAAAAACAATACAAAACACATAATAGAAACAAATGAAAAAACTATTTTTATAAATTTAGCATTCATGACAAATTTGATCTACATGCTCTCTAAACATATCTTTTTTTTACAATTTTTGCAAAAGTACTTTGTGTACCTGTTCAAATTTCATTGCTACGGCATCATACAAGTGATCAGAAAATTCATCCAATTCGGTCACATGGACCGCACAACACGTATCTTACGTCTGCTTGCATTCAGACGCATCAAGAAAAAGAAGTAAAGAAGTACTGGGTGCATCCATTTCTAATTTCTAGTCCATTTCTAACACTAATGAATAACGTTGGAAATCACTTCAAAAGAAAATATGAGGCGTTGAAAACAGATGAGGAGAAATTTTTCGATTACTTTAGAATGAGTATAGCAAGTTTCATATTTAGAAAACCTATTCCACCTCTGGAGATGCTTGAATTAACTATAAGGTACGAAAAAACATTTTATAATGTCTGTATATTCTTATTTTTTTAAACTATTTAATAAAAGTCATAATCAGATTGTATATCATTTGTCAAATTTGTTAGGTCTTCTTCAAAATTTAGCGAATCATCTTGGCTTGAATCATGGTCATAATCTGGTGTCTGTGGAGACGCTAGTGGACGGCGACGATGGTTGGTAGGCACTCTGAAGTCTTTGGTAGGCTGTGCTGAAAGGATGTTTGGTTACCACTCTGAACGAGTGTTTGAGCTATTTGATACCCACTCTGAACGTGTGTTTGGGATGTTTGATACCCACTTAGATTTATTTGCTAGCGTTGCAAAAATATAGTTTAATTTTAGGTTCTTCTACGACGGTTATAATATGCTCCTCCAAAACGTTCATTTTTCTTTTACGCGATGCAGGCTAGTAACTTGAACTTACGGATTCCCCTGCTTTAATCCTCTTCCAATAAGAAAACTATCCGACAATGAAGTTTTGAATTTTTAACTTTCACTTGACCACTTGTGCTTCTCCAGGTTATACAAATTAAGCGCAAAAATTTTTGAGATCCCTAGAGTTATGTTTGAAAGTGCTTCGTCCCGATTAAATCCCCGTATTAAATTCATATGATTTTTCTAGTAATTGCCTACAAGTAAAAATATGATCTGCAGTGGATCTTACCTGCATTTATATTCTCCTATAATCCTTTGCGCTTGAATAATCAGCCTTTTGGAAATAATGATGGAAATTACTATAGGTTACTGAGGGCAGCGCCATAATACTATCCTCATATCTCGTCACCATTTTCCTGAACAGCAACTCTTCAATTTTATATTTCCACAATTATATCTCGAGTATCCTGCTAATTCCCGCCTGGATTGAACTTCTTACATTCCATGTACCTATATGCAAACATTTTCCGTGCCCTTGCCTTGGTTGCAGTTTTTAATCCATCTGGTTTTATTCTCTTTGATAATTCGTGACGGTAATTTTTTTCTGAGATGGGGTTGTTGGCCCCGCACCCAACCAAGAGAATTTTAGAGCGCCCTATTTCTAGAGGAATTGCCGTCACCGGGGCTAATGAGGCTCCTCTGCCTATTTGCAGTAAATCTCCTTACTCGACTTGTAGATGCTGCCGTTGGCAATGAATGCTCCTCCGCCACCATCTTAACCCTATAACCTACGATTATAAGGTTGTAAACCATTTCTCCCTAGGGGGGGGGGCTGTAAATCACGTTTCCATGGGGCACTACGTGGAAGCGGTCTATCACACTCCTCCGCAATTTTATTAGCTATATTTTGAACAAAAAACATGTATTTGCGCAAAGCTATTTGCTTTTACCACAGCTCTGTCTATAAAATCATCCCTACTTATTTTACGAATGTCAGCACTATTTAAAACGTTTTCGTTGTTATGTTTTATTTCTATTTCTTTCAGCGATGACTTTACATTTTACTCTTTCTCACGAAGCAATATACTAAGTTGCTTAGGTAACTGCTGCCTCATAATAACTTTTTTATCAAGCAGTTCAATTTTATTGGATCATCAAATGTCTTAGGTCTGTACGAAACAACATACAATCATTACGTACGAAACAACGTACTTATCCATCAGATGTGGCGTTTATCAATCCTAAAAGTATTACAAAGCACGTCAAATCGAACTTAAACGACTCTCTAACCAATCTTGAAGTATTTATTGGGATTTCTAGAAATAAAAAGAGTAATATTTAAAATTGCTCACTGGAAGCAATAAACACTACACTCCTCCCACTAGTAAAGTACTTCATTGTGTCCAACCTCCAATATGTTAAAAAACTATCCAGTGTACATATAGTTATAGTGTATTATTTGTTAATAATATTAAAAATATTCAGGAATACAATAATTATTTGATTGACATCTTAAAGGAATTTATTAAGAAAGGCGTGCAAACCTTCGCCAAACATAAAAACTCTCCAGTCACAAAGTGTGCATCCCTTGCATTATACTGTTAACGGATTAACATATCCCATTAATTCAATTAATTAATGAATAATTCTCTAATCATTAATGTAATATAAATTGACTAACAAAATTTAATCTAATTCTTCAAATATAATTTATGAAGTCAACAAAATCAATGCTATAACGATTAATTAACAAATAATATAAATATAAATAGGGAAATAAAATCTAATATGCTTAAAATAATATGTCATTTGGCATGAAACATCAAATAAA
The DNA here is from genome assembly GCA_009867245.2 of Adranes taylori. Lineage (NCBI taxonomy): Eukaryota > Metazoa > Arthropoda > Insecta > Coleoptera > Staphylinidae > Adranes > Adranes taylori. The sequence continues at coordinate 7,506 of WYDF02092987.1, read as the reverse complement.
TGCCACCTGCATAATATAATGTTCAATTGATGCCGATATAAATAGCGCCAGAAAAGCGAATGTGATCTTTTACAGACAGCTGCTATACAGCGTGTTGCAAGCTTTGATCTTAAAGATGTATGCATTCACACAGATATATTTCCGCATTTAGTTTTTCTTTGCAAAGACTATTATATGAATTTTACCAAAAGGTTTTATAGCTTATACTTCCACTACCCATTTTCAATAAGCAGTTATGTTCTCACCCTTTTCTGCTTCCGACCGATCTGTAATTAGTTATTAGTTCTAAGAATTGAAGCAGAGGGGGTTTGATGTAATGCCCCCCAACATTTTGATCGCGTAAAGCTACCACACATCGCCGTTTATGCGCACCACCACTTATGCTTTCGTCAACAAGATAATGCAATTTTGATCCGTAGAAATCTCAGCGGATTAATTTTTCTATTGGTCATCGTTCTAAACTTTCTAGTAATTTTGTAGCAGAAGTTTCCTCCAAATCACGCCCAAGTGACGACGGCTAGTACGAAAGTTGCCACCGGTGAGCCGACCACCAGAGCAACTTCTACTCAGCTATATCCATATAAAAGGACCTACTAAAGCCAGCGTTAGTTAGACGCATTTTGGATCTTGTACTTGTTGTCTACGACTAAGCAAATTCGCACGTTTCTAGCAAACTAGAATAATTCTCCTTTTATTCTTGAAGAATGAGCAGAATTCGCACTTTTGAATCTGATTTACATCAGAGTAAGGCAGGAACAAATCGCTTATTTTTATTTAAATTTAATTCAAACCAACCAATAGTTCTTCTACAAACGTCAGGTCTAGTATACATAGATACTACATTCATTATTTTCTGCTGAATTTTTCATTCTCTAGTTCTTATTTCATTCGCTCATATCAAGATTTCATACCCTTCCTTGACAAACTACTTCATCAATGAGGAAGCAGATCAATGTTAGAGGAAGAGGTAGACCAATCACCCGAGACAACGAGGATGGGAGAGATAGAACTACAAAGGCACAGAAGATTACCACCGCCGATTGTTCCGCTAGTACTTCGGCGACAGCAAATAAATCCTATATAACAATTTATTTTCTAAATCCTACGTTTTCTTACTTCAATCCTACTTCATTTTCTTCCGTCACAAATTACGTATGTTCACAATACATTTTACACAATTTTCATGTTAACATCATGTTAACTAGCGCGGTCAACCTACAATAACTTCGTTAAACATTCATCATTCAACTATTCAATTAATCGAATCCTGGAGAAGCAGACGAATAGCCAAAATCCAATCAGAAGAACAAATTAATATCATAAATCAAATTATCCTTAGTTCGCTATTTTACTTGCTATTTTTGTTAATGGATTATGCTAACAACTTTCCAATTGTAAATAACAGCTATACATTGTGAGTCAATTAAAATCGCGGGTCGAGACATACATATGAAGTTGTAAATATTAAACAAATTATTTCATCATGTTATTGCGAACATCATTTATGTGTTTGACTATTTGTGTACCTTATTATAATTAGGATCAGCGAAGTTCTTTGCCAACACTGAACTGACTTATACAACGAGCATTTTATGTTAAAAACGATCAGAATAAGAAAAGCAATATAGGTGGCAAAAGCATAACACCGATCCTGCTGTAAATTCTGTAACAATACAAGTTGTTTATTATTATTCAATCCTTGAATTTTCTTGTCATCAATCAATAATTGCTAATTTATTAATAAATAAATATTACATTAAACTCATAGTTTCTTTTTTCTAGATTAATAATTTTTTCATCTGATGAAAAGAACAAGACCATTTCTCTACAATTGTTGCCAAATTTAATTGTCACTTAATTCAGTGACACTTAAAACGAAAGTTAGCAAATTAGATTAGTTTCAAGGTCAACTTTATATTGATCCTTAACTAAGGATCTAATTTGACAGAAGTTGAACAAACAGACCTAAAGACATCAAATGTATATATTTGATAGATGTTTATGTCAAATAGAAATAGTAGAATATCCTATATAAACTACATTCACTAATTTCTTTCAAAATCATGCTAGTGAAAATCCATACGAAGGAAATTGATGAAAATGTATATTTCAATGTTTCGTTGGAAAAAGTGTCATAAATCATTTTCAAATTTTATTAAACTTATTGATTTTTTTATCCATCACATAAATTTGCTTCTAGCAAGTTTATTCAAAAGCTCGAAAATAAATTACGATTAAACATAATGTCGATGTGATATTTTTTCATTATATTTACAAAATCAATATAAAGTCAAGACAAATATGTGGACTGAATACAATAGAATATTTTCCGTTTCCAGATTTCATATGTAGAAATATGTACTTCTATGTCATTTAAACAAATAATTCGAAGATTTACAGAAGGAGGTTAATCACAAAAATGAAGCTATAATATCAGTTTATTCATATGTCAATAACGAAAATTTCAGAATTCAAATTTTTTTAAGCAGTCTATTCGGACAGACTCCCACTCGCGGCGCTGCTAACGGAGAGTCCTAGCGACTGTCAAAGATGATGCAAGCAAATATCGTAATTATTACAGAATATAACAGCCTTCGGAAATATGAAACTCGGGCGCCAGATCAGTTTAACGTGAGACAGCACGTTGAAATTTATCTTGTTGTTCCTCCGGTCCTCAGTCGCTTACTGAGGGCACGTGTAGCTTCTAGTCTTACGAGTAATCCAGTGGTTGTGGTACTTCTGGGAAGCTGAAATATACTTACTACTAATCACTGAAACAGCATTAATAATTTGACAAGAATTGGTTTTCAGATAATATAAATAGAGACAGAAAATATTTATGCACAAATAAATATCAATAATAAACAAATGAATAAATGTTAGATTTAATCAATGACGCAATAATGGCGGTTAAATAAACAATAGCGATTCTATTGATAATAGAATCAAATTAATCAATATAGGTAAGCGGTGCAAATAAAATAGTACGGTGAACGCGTAACACAGTGAGGCGCACTGCTGTTACTGTTGCCGAGTGACTACAACTAACCTTCCGGCGCACCAGTTAGAAGTATATAGTCTAGTAGGGGTGGTGAAAAGGAATACAGTGAGGTGCACTGTTGTTACAGTTGCGAATGACTACAACTACACTGCGGCGCACAGGTCAGAAGTATAGACTCTAGTTCTATAGCACATAGGTTAATGGAGGGGTTGCTATTCAATATACATTCAATTCAGTGAAACAGTATACGGTATAGAAAATAGTTCACCAAATGCATTATTATTATCCTGGCGATTGTTGCTGTCTGTCGCTCAGCCTGTTGTTTCGGCATGGTCTTTCTTCGAGTTCGCAAAATCAGGTACTAAATTATTATACCGAAAATCTCGCTATTTATAGACGGGAGCCTTCGTTCTCAACTTTTACTCGCTATTATTACTCGTCTTTATTACTCGACGCAGTCTAACTCATACAATTCTATACAAATCACGGTATCAACTGGTGATGGAATTCTATTTCCAAGCTCGGAACGCGATGGACCGTTTCTTTCCCTAAAGGTACTGCGATAAAGTACCGTTCTCGTTCCGTTTTAAACTTAATAAATCTATTCTTCATCCTGACAAAGGAAAAACATAAAATCAACTATTCAATCATTTTTATCAATTAGTAGTGTGCTGTATTATATTTTATTTTGTGTATTGTTGTTACTATTATTCAAAATTAGCTTTTTAATTTTAATGAAACAAATATTAGGAAAAATATTAAAAGAAATCAATTTAAGAATAAAAAAAATCGTACATATATAGAAACAGACCAATTAATTTCTATTAAAATGTTTCTTGATAAAAAAAACGTTCTTGTCTATGCGGTGACAGTAGCAGCGATGCGGTATATCACAACGTACCAGTGAAGGGTGCCAGCCAGGATATTATATGCAGAAACACAATTCATATTAATGGTATATAATGTGTGTGCTACACAACACAGCACCGCATAGTAAAGGGAGCGAGTTTAGCTCTCTCCCTATTGCATGTGATATATGGTAGGCGTTGCGCGAGAACTTGGCACTTTCGCGACTTTCTTATTTACAAATAAAACATGCATTCGAGCTCATTTCTAATTCAGGGTTCCCAAATTTTATTTATTTAATTTATTTATTGTGAAGAATTATGACATCTTATAGATTTAATCAGTTAATCTATGTCTTGTAACAATGCTTGTTACACTGTAGCGCTTGACAATTAATTAAAGCGCATAAAGAATTTATCGATACAAAACTTTGAAATACAAGTCAAGTGGCCTATTCTGTAGACAATGAAGTAGACGTCGAAAATGTAATATTTAATAAACAACCAAGGCCAATACATACTAGAATTTCCAGATTCGGAATTTGCTGAATATGGGAGTTCTCTTTCTATCTGGGCGCGTGAATCCAGATAAAAAGAGAACAGAGTGAGGAAAACCTGAGAGAGGATAGGAGGGATGATGAGGAAATGCCCCCCGGAAAAAGGGCATTGAAGAAATTATAGAGGCATTAAAAAACCCAAAGCACTAGGAATTGATGGGATGTAGGCGGAATTTTTTAAATCTGGTGGTGATGCACTGACAGAACAATTGTAAAGATTAATCTTGGAAGTGTGGATGAATTAAAGGATACCAGAGAAATGGAGCAAAGCCATTATATGTCCGATCCACAAGAAAAGAGATAAACTGAAATGCAAAGACTATAGAGGTATATCACAAGCCTATAAAGTATTTAGCATCTCTATTTACAAAAGTCTAATTATTCAGGCAGAAAGAATTATAGAAGAATGTCAATGCGGCGGATTCAAGCCGGGAAGATCCACTACCGATCATATGTTTAAATAGAAAAAGCATATGAATTTAAGTAGAAAAAGCATATGAATTTAATGTAGATCTACACAATGTGTTTGTACACTTTAAAGAATCCTACGACAGTATTAATCGGGACGAAGCACTTTCAGACCTAAGAACTCTAGGGATCTCAAAAAACTTCTGCGCTTAATTAGTATAACCTGAAGAGGCACAAGTGGTCAAGTAAAAGTTAAAAATTCGTTGTCGAACAGCTTCCCCATTGGAGGAGGATTAAGGCAGAGGAATCCGAGATATTCAACTTGTGCTTAGAGAAAGCAGTTGTATCATTAGAACAAACCCTGTAGTCATTATATATAATTGATTCACACAGCACTTATCATATGCAGATGATGTGCTAAATGGCAAGATCTAGAACGGCATAAGGAGGATCCGTTGATGATGAATCGGCTGTCAAGAGACAAAGTCTGGAGATAAACCGAGAACAGATAGAATGTATGCGAAGAGCCAGACATCAGAGGCAAGGAGAAAAGCAAATTCAAATCCAAATTATAGCTTCCCAACGTGAGCTTCCCAAAGTTTAAGTACCTGGGAACAGAAGTGGCAGAAAATAGTGACATCAGTGTCAATATTAAGGAAAGGATAGCGGCAGGAGACAGATCCATATTCGCAGATACAGAAAGTCTTGCGCTTTCAAAACCTATCCCGAACTGCAAAGATCACAATATTAAGACAATAATCAGGCCGGTGGTACTATATGCCAGCGAAACGTGGGTGCTGACAAAAGATAGTGAGAAGGTATTAGAAATCTGGGAAAGATAGGTATTCAGAATAAACTATGGCCTGGTGAGCATAAAAGGAGAATGATAAAATATGGAGAAATGAAGAACTGAAGAGAGAAATGAAGAACATGAAGAACTATACGGGGAACTCGACATAGTATCGGTGATTAAGAAAGGGAGATTAAGATGTCTAGGGCACGTAAAAACAATGCAGCAGGAGAGGTGTCCTAGGAGAGCCCCGTATCGAACGCAAGGTGGGGCAAGGATTCGACACAGGCCCCGCATGAGATGGCTAGATGATGTAGAGGAACACCTGTGCCGATCACAAGATAGAGGTCAAAAGCTGAGGTGAGGCAATAATGGAAAACCCTTATTGATGAGGTCCAGGTCCACTTAGGACTGTAGTGCCATGGGAAGAAAAAGAATATTACCAGTTTCCAACATATTAGTGAATGCAATAATTTTGTACTTAATTCAAAACAAAACAAAATAGCATAAAAGGGCTGGATGATGTTCGACATATTTCGAAAATAGATCATGGAGGATCCCATATGTAATAACATCCTCAGTATTTAAGAAATAACGAACAATGTAAAAAAGTGTATAGTAGTAGTAAAGAAAATGTAAAGTAGTACAAAATGTAAAAACAATAATGAAAAATGCAACTAAATGTAATTTGGACTCAGTCACAACCTAAACCTACTGACAAACGCGAATTATGTATGCACATAGTATATAACAAAAATGGGATACTTCCTTTTATACATAAATGTTTTGGAAGTTATCTGTACTAGAACCATATATAACATGTGAAGTACGGTGAACTTATATAAGCAGAAATAGTATAACGCCATGAAAGATTTAGTTTTTCGATAGCCAGCCAAAGATACGGCTCATTTAGGGAGGAAATCGCTATCGCGATTTCACAATATTATTATATAGAAGTGATAGTGTTAATATGTAACTCAGTTAATTAATTAATATATTCTTATAACTCTAATATTGTTCTGCCTTGACAGATTAGTAGTTTAATAAATAATTTAATCAATTCATTCATTTCAACATTATTTAACACCTTAGCTGCCGCAAGGTATTTCTTAAGAATTCTAAAGTTGGCATCATGTACAGCCGGCGGCCAACTGGCTATATCATTTTCGCGCCAACTGAACCGCCGGCGTACAATTGGATAGTTGCCTATTTAGATAAATTGTATGCTGGCGTTTCAGTTTACATGCATTTCCCCGTATACAGGTATTGTTCGGCGTACAAGTAAACATGTGCACCATTGGTTTGGCAATCGGAGCATGCAAATGAGAAAAACATGGATCAAAAAACGAAAGTTTTTTTTAATTCATTATTTTCTACAAAAACATTCATTACAGAAATAATATGGTCAAAAATGATTAAGAAAACACTGAATACATATAAATGGTTTTTTCGGACAGGTATCACAATAAGTAGTAACTCGTTTTGCTGAATCTGTTGCTTGTTTACAAATTTGCTTTGCCGCTATTTTTTTATAATAGTATATACACCTTTTCCTAACTTTTCTATTCCTTTTGCACTTCTCTTCAGTCTCTTTTATTTTGTGCTGTATCTTCTTTCGCTTCTTATCCTGTTGTAGAATTTCGTCTTCACCAGTAATTTCCAAATGCAACTCGACCAAAGTTTCCCGAAATTTGGTAATAGAAATTTTTTTGATGTTGGATGCACCAGTTTGTGGCATTAACTACAGATGCATTAACTACAGATTAATTAAGGCATTAACTGCAGATGTCCCCATCAATAATTGAATGGCAAGTTTGTGATACCATCTTACCATCTTACCGATTTTCGGACAGGAGAAGAATATGCGGCCAATTGGTCGGACAAATCAATTCCCGCCTTTCCTGC
>WYDF02092986.1:0-16810 GCA_009867245.2 Adranes taylori | reverse complement strand
AATGTGAAATCATTTTGTGTGTGACAGATATTTAACAAACAATTAAGAAATTCAACTTCAACATTAGACAAGTTCAAATGATGTTCAACTATTTCTAAAATCTCACCAATCGGAATATGACTGAAACAAGTTTTTGACATCCAAAGAAAATATGAAATTATTATTTTACATTTAAGTAAGTTAGGAAGACAATACACGACCGGGGTGAGATAATTATAGTTTATTCAAAATTTAATATCGTTGTTGTAATTTTATGCAGCATTTTTAATTCAATTTGCAAACGTTTTTTGGAATCCGCACTTACAGTGTTAAATTAATCACTTGCAAATTGATCAATTTGCCCATTTTATGGGACTTAGGAAGACAATACATGATCGAGGTGGCATAATTATAGTTTATTTTAAATTTAATATCTTTGTAATTTTCTGTAGCATTTTTGATAAATTTTTTAAATTCTAATTACAAATGTTTATTCGTATCCGAACACAAAATATTAAATTGATGACTAGAATAAAGATCATTTACCATTTTAACATAAGATTTTTTTAAATAACTAAGTTACTTTTGTCAGATTTTCTAACTTCCTCTATTTTATGAAAAACATTTTTGAAATTATTATAAATTTCTGTTCATTCCTTTGTATTGCAATTCTTTTCTAGTTTGATGACGAGACGATTGTTGTTCTCACACGTTGTACGTGGTTTGATTTAATTCAATAACTCCAAAGTACTTTGAACCTTCATATAATAATATTGTGTTTTGTTATAATATATTTTGTTCTAATATTGTGTTCTGTAATTAATCAAAACTCCGTTTTTCTGCGAACACACTAACTCTGATGAAGCAAATATTAAACAATCTTGTGATTCCCCGAAAGTGTTATGCTTCTTTCCAAACCAAAAATTTTCGCCAGTAAAATATTTATGTTTCTTCAGAAAGTTTAAATTTTTTTAGGAGATCTTGTTATCAAAATCTTGGAAAAATTCCAATGATTTGTGCTCTAATTATTGCTCTGATTATTTTTTGTTACCTAGTAGTACAGCAATAGTAATAAAGCAATTTTGTAATAATATCTTTGTTCTGTTTTTATTTATCCAACTTAATTGCAATTTAAAGTTACACACTACTGAAATTTGGAACAACTTGTATATTAACGTCTCGATGATATCGTTATACATATATATGAACCTGTATGCCTCGAAAGAATCTATATATGAATGAAAATATCACACAAGCGAAAAACAGAAAAAAAGACGTTCAACGAAATCAACAGGTTATAGGCGGAGTCACTACATCCGGGGTGGATCGTTCTTTTAATAAAATCTATCATTATATCAGACCTATTCTTGCCATTCATAGTCACTCTACTTCAAGGAGTTTCACAAGGAGTCGTTATGTCTCCGGTCGTCAATTCTATTGAAATTGTAAAGAGCCATCTTAGGTTACGCTGTCTTAATTTTTTGTTGTCATTATTTTGTGTAGATGGGAATATAAAATATCAGATTTAAAGAACGTTATGAGAACGATTATTTTCTGATTTTTGCGCATATTTTTTTAAAACTTGTTTCAAATAAACGTTAATTTATTTCTACAGCTGTATATTTTGAATTCATTTTCTGGAATAGAATTTATTAATATTTGATATAAAAAATGTATTAATAAAATTGAAAAGTTAAGCCTCCTTAAAATTAATTGCTAGTAAACTCTTCCCTCATCCTGTTCCAAACACAACATACGCTAAATTCGCCACTGAGTTCGGACCGCTTTCATTATGTAAATGTACAGACAAAAAACGAGTTGCTTGTATATTTAGCAATTTCTATTGAATTAGTTTTCCTCAGAAAATAACTTTGTGAAAGTATTTAGAATAAGAAGCTTTTCGGAAATATAATTAAATTAAATTCATTTAGTTCCTGGTAGAGCTACATATAATGCAAACAAGTGTAAAACACACCAAATGTGTATCCGAATACAATTCAATAAATAATATTTTCGTGGTGCATTGATCGGTTTTTAAAAACTTTATTTAACACGAAAATATAATAATTTATAGATTTTTGCATTTAAACTTATTTTATTAATTCTAAAAACATTTAACAATCGATATATTTAATACTCTTTCGTTCTTTCATTAATTAAGTAATAAGTTCTTAATATTTAAATAAAATAATATAATTGTTTAAATAATTTAATTGTAATAGCACAAGGAAACGAATTACAATTATAAAATTAAAATTATGAATTTATATAAATTTATTATAGCATTAATTATGACTTAAGGCTGAAGTGAATAATTACGCAACTAATACTAATGTAGAAAAAAATCGATCTAACACAGAGACTGCTTAGGTAATTATGTCTGACTGTACAACGCTGTGTGTGCTTATATCCTCTAATAACATAATGCGATGCTTTTTTATTACGTTAGCTAATTAATCATATGTTTAATATGGGCAATTCCTAAACCAAACTTAGTAAGTAGATATACATAATAATATAATGCATATAAATATCTGTACAGTTATTAGCCATATTTTCTTCTCTTCTGATCATACGTTTCTTGGTATTTGTGTAAAATGAAATTAATACCAGTATTAAACACGTATTTGCTCTTGTCTTGGTACAATTTATCTTGGTTTAAAGTAAAACATTTTGTTTAGATGGAAATAGTTCATTTATTCAAAATATTTTCCTCTAATTTAAATACCTCTTTCCTCACTTTGTGGTATAGCTTAGTTTGCTGTCCACGTGCTTTGAATGTATTGAAATCTTATCGAAAAAACATTTTTTAAACTTTGGTTTTAGTTTAGGATGTAAAGAAAACTCACATGGAGGTGAACAAATACGGTGTTTCAACACACAGACCGAATTTTCCGCCGAAACTTTGATAATTGCATTATCGTGTAAGAAATATTAATCCCTGGATCTCGATAGACGAGGGGGATATGACGGATTCTTGCCATAAAATGCTTTAAAACACCAAAGAGATGAAACAAATTTTTCTTGGATTCCTGGAATCCATTCAGCCCTTTGTCGCTTTGTTTCGGGCTTATATTGAAATCGTTATGCTTTTTACTGAATTTAATTATATTAAAGTAGACTGACATTTCTTCTAGAAGCTAATTATAATTCAAAAGTTTGTTAGGTTGTTCCATTATTAGAACATAAAAGAGTAGCGAATAAGATATAAATCAATTTGTTATCATTGTTCTTCAGTCCGGAGGGTGGTTACGAACGAAATCGCTCGTCAATGTTCAGAGTTATTGGTGTTGATGCTGGCCCAAATAAATTGCTGGCCAGAATTAATGAGTCGTAACGGAAAGGTGTCTGGAGCTGTAGCAGAAATCGGCGAAATTTTCTCGTTGGCTTGGTGCTGAAATTGGCTCGGGTAGATCTACTATAAAGCGCGGTATCCATGGACGACGTAGTTTCATGTATTTCTTTGGGTTTGTTTCATTGGCACTCTCGTTGGTTTCTTGCAATCGGCCCTTCTCTGTCATCTTCTTTTGACGGTGGTGCCCTCTTGATCGCATTGTAGAAACGGCTAATGGCGGAGGGAGAGTAAGGAATTATGAAGAAGATACGAGAAGATGAGAAGAATACTTAGGTACCTAAATGTGATATCTTGATTTTGATTGTAGATTATTAGATAATGATTTATAATTGATTAAATTGTTGTTGACTATTACGCTTCTTCAGCAAATCGCTCTTAAAGGCGCGACATTTACTCGTTGGCCGACTCGTAGGTGTAGACGGCTAAACAACCGAACGGAAATCGGGAGAGCCGTGTTCGATTCCCGAATGAGCTAAATTTTTTCAAACATACAATTAATCATATTACGTTCAAATAAACATTATTACAACGAGTGACCCAAACGCTCATGAATTATTTATTTTCTAATTAAAGTACTTGTGAGCCGACAAAAAGGCGTGAAAACAGAAATTAATATTAATAAATATTAATACGGATACAACACAATTTTCCTTTCGTGCTAAAACAAATAAACCAAGCAACAGTTAATTAATAATAATAATTAGAGAGGTTCACTAGTTCATAGGTTGACTGACAATATAATAAAATATAGTAAGGTTTAGATTTACTAGATTTACATAAGATTTATTTTCCAACGATAAACTTTAATCTCAATTTGTAAGTAAATATAACAACTAGTAAGCAACATCTAAATAAAACTTAATTAATTCTTAGCTTCTTATTTAATGAAAATTAGTTACATTGAATAAAATTATTTACTCAGAATAAAATCAAAAGAACTTAAGGTGTTTCAGTTTTTTAATCAAATATTTGTTATAAAAATAATCGTCCACTTACATCTGAACGTCTGTCATAATTCTCACAAAAATGTAAATGCAAATACTCGTACTTATTTAAAATGCTAGAAATAAATTGGCCAAGACTAATATAAATACTGATCCCTTTTCTCACGGAGTTTTCGTTCATATATTTTCAGGTCGGCTGCTCGCGCCATGTTTGGTGCCAAGTTCGACAGAAGTTGGCACGCTTATTAGAAAGCCTATTACTTAATGTGGTTTTTCATTTCTTTCTAACTTTATGAAAGATAAACTATTATCCTCAACGTTCGCGGCTTTGCGTAAGGGCTCGTTCCCGTTCGCGTAAAGAGACTATTTTCTCTTATCCTTGCACCTAGATTTCTGCGTGGCGACTAGTTTACTCTTCATCTACAAAGTAACAGTTCCACGATGAGATCATCGTGGATTGCGACTTGTTATTTCCAACTCTCCGAAGAATCCAAGCGATTTTGTTTTTTTTCGTAAAAGACTAGAATGAATCATTATACTACATTCTTTTTATACTGATATTCTTTGATTTTTATAATTAATTCGATGTAATGCTTTAATATTTCATTTTTTATAGAATTTATTTATTTTAATGATTTCCAGTAGAATCTAAAGAATTAAATACATCTAACATATTTGTTGTTACATCCCCCCTCCGTGGACTTTCGTCCCGGCAAGTCAAAACTTCTAACTACTAATGAAAAATAAGATTAATTGTAAATTATAGTTCAATGTACAATGACTAAAATACGTTTAAAACTTTACTAGTTTTGATTAGAGAAACTCGCAACACCTCATGTTTAACTTGATATGCAAAAGTTTACAACTTTAATATAACACATAAAAGAATCTTAAATAGTAAAAACATATCTTGAGAATATAAGAAAAAGAAGTATTCCATCGCGTAGCAATATACTGTACCACATTATAAATTTTAGCCAGATAATAATTTAGACACCAGGGTTTAAAAAAGCATATAGATGGCGCCACTATTTACTGGCAAATGGTAGAAGTTTTTTTTAATATCCTCTAATTTGCAAAACATTTCGTTTCAGAAAGAGTTCTTACATTCGAATAAATTTTTGCATAGATTTTTTTATATATTGTAACGACAAAAATGTTAGATGTATTCCATTCATTGGATTCTACTGTAGCGATTTTAAATATTTTAAATGATCAAAGGAAAATATTAAAATTATAGGAAATCAATAAATTCTATATAATAATGTAGCAATCTATCATTATAAGTTTATTAGTTATACATAGTTAAATAAATTAATTTCAGAATAAAATATAATTGTTCATTTCTTCTGAAAAAAATAGGTACACGAGTAATGAATCAGACGCAGATGTTACTTTGTTGATAAAGGGTAAACTAGCCGCGACGCTGGAAACTAGGGGCAAGAAGAAGAGAAAATAGTTTTTTTACGCGTATGAGAATGAGCCCTGACGTAAACTCGCAAACGTTGAGAATAAGCGTTTTTCGTTCATGAAGTTAAATAGAGAGAGAGAGAGAGAGAGAGAGAGAGAGAGAGAGAGAGAGAGAGAGAGAGAGAGAGTATTAAAGTAGAATTAAGTAATAGATCTCTAATAGGTGAAAGCAAGATACATTCGAACTTTGGCGAATCAGATGCGAAATGTTACGTGATTAGCCGACTGGAAAATATATAAGCGAACACTCTGTGGAAATGGGTACCAGATTTGTGCAGATTTTTAGCAGATTTTGTCAGAATATTACCAGTTTTCAAAACTAGACTTTGTTAGTAAAATATTCGTATTTATAATCTTATCATTTTGGCGCGCGTTTGAAATGTCTTCAGTACAAATGTGAGTACAAAACTCAATTAACTTGTATTTAAGTGTTTCTTATTAATTTTTATATTTACTTACTAAAGTTTATCGTTAGAAAATAAATCTTTATGCAAATCTAATAAAGCAGAACCATACTATATTTTATTATATTGTCAGTCAACCAATTCCTTATCAATTAATCTCTTATTGTTATCATTAATTAAATGTTGCTTGGCCGTTGTTTTATGTATTTTTGAATCAGATGAAAATTATATTGTGTTCGTATTAAGATCTGTACAAACAGAATGAATCTTCATCAGTACTTGTTTTACTATTTAACAAAGTTCGTAAATCCACAATAATTGTTATTGCATGTAAAATAAATTATTTTGTTGTTATATTAGAGTATTTTTAAAGCCATTAGTGTTTAATTATGATTCTATTTTATTAATTCGTGGACCGTATTTGCTTTATTAAGATTGAATCTTGTTTTTAATTAAGCAAGTTTCCATCAATTATTGGTTCATTGTCAATTTTAGTCATGTATGAACTTATTACAACCCCATAAATGGTTTATTAATTTAAACTAGACTCATTAAACATTGCTCTATCAGTCCAGGTAGGATTAAGTGTGTTTTACTGGACATCCAGTTAAGGCTAACTCAATTTAATGTTACAAATTTTAACGTGACAATATATTTTATTACACTTTTTCTCAAGTTAACAAGTAACAAATTTCTTGGTAAACTTATTACAATTTCAACGAAATCAAAATTGAAATTGCTTCTATAACACTTCCACCTGCCACATATACGTCTAGGCGATTTCCATCTAAATCTCTCGTGTTTGTTGTGAAAAAAGAAGTAGAAATCAAGATTTATTTCGAAGTACTAGATAAAAATATCATTTCTATACAGATTAGGTTATTTATTTATCGCTTACGATGACAGAATACAATCTAATATTTATCATTTTTAATTGGTAACAGATCACATTAATATGAAACAATTTAACCATGAGAAAAACTATAGATTTTTCATCACAGAATAAAATGGGAAAGAAATATATACCTTGATATTGTTGAATGGAACAAACATTAAATAGCATATGAGTAATAGTTAACACATGTCGCTTGATATTTTACCCTACGCAATTTAGATAAATATGTTACATGTATAGGTCACAGTACAATATCTGTTTCATACATGAAACAATCAGCCTTTACTAATTTGTTTCTTTGTTATATAATTTTCCATGTAGAGTTAGTTTGTTTGATGATTTTTACATAAAAAGAAAATCGTCATGTTTGTAATTTCTTCATGATGATATAGAAGTGGATGTAAATGGATATATAGAGAGGAAATAAGAAAGAAGTTGCCGGGAATAAATGTATGGAAAATTATGTAAGTCAGCAGAGAATATTTTAGCACAAGAGCAAATAGGGAGATAATAACAGGACCAAACTGTACAGATAATAAAAAAAAAGGTGAATATGGGAGAACATCGAGCTTTTCAGGTAAGGAAATTAAGGTTAGGAACAAGAAAATGACTGATCATCTTCATAATTGAAACGAATGTTTGTAGAAAATATTTAAAAAGGATAACTGAGTATAGTCAAGGTAAAGGAGGAGAAGAAGAGATAGAAATGATGATATTACCTAGAGTTTTGAAGGATTTGGAAAAATTTACAGAATCAAAATGAGAAAAGTTTTAAAAGAGATTGAGTAATGAAATTAGTAATAGAGTGAAGCCAGAAGTAGGTATCATTTTGGAAAATATGTATCTAGAGGAGGAATTATTCCCATTTCGCCTATTCCCACTTCACCCGAACAATTAAACTTTTCCGATTCGCCTAACGGCTCAAGTCGTGGAATCGTTTCGCCTTTTTAAGGACGTTTACGAAACGCATTTACACACTATCAGCTGGCTTATCAGTCTGTGCTTCTATTGCTTGGGGGGTATGTTCGGCTCGACCCAGATATGGGCAATACCAACTAAATCCTTTCCTCCGCAGTTCTACTACACACTCCGGAACTACGCAAGCATTACTTCAGAGTATGGAGATAGATGTTACGGCTGTTCATATTAACTCTCGCTGGCCAAGTTATCCCCTGTGTCTTTCACTATCCGCTTTCTGCGATAGTACTTTACTGGCTAATTGTGAGAACACCGGCCAAGCTCTTCGGACTGAAGTTTTCGGCGAAGTAAAGTTCGGTCTCGCGTCTGTCTTCCGTCCATGCCCGACAGCAGAACATACTGTGTTCTACGTTGTCTTTACACTCCGCAACACTGTATTCACATACAGCGAACTCCCTTCGCTTATACGATGAAGACATTCTCCGCAGCAGGCATACCCAGCCAGGACTTGCATTCCTTCACTTTCAGTATCATTTTAAATGTCCACCTTCCTTTCATGCTTATATTCCATTATTTTTACCACAGCTCAATTGTGGTATACGTCTCTAGCTTAGGGTCAGTGCCTTGAATGTACGCTCTGATTTTAAGTCACCAAAAGTCGCAAACGTACAATGCCCTCTATTACATGCAATGGATCCAGCTACGTAGTTCTATTGGCAGACATTATTCCTATCAATCCTGCACACTGAGCTTTACCCAGCAGCCCGGCTGTTTTTGCTGTATTCATTGTCTCCTCCCAAACTGGTGCCCCATATAGCGCAACTGATTCTATAACACTGTATAGAATCAGTTGCGTGTTCTCAGTTGCGCGTGCTCTACGCCTTCTCAATTGTGTGCCAGCCATGCCTGACATGAGCTTTGCTATTTGTGTGCTAACGCGGTTAGCTTTTTCAGATGTGTGCTTGACATATCCACCCAGTCACAGTGCTTTGTCAAGCATAACTCCCAGGTATTTGACATCCTTGCTGAATTGTACCTGATATCTGCGTACTTTAATTGTTGGAGGGTTGACTGTTCTGCTACCAATAAGCATAATGGCCTCGATCTTCAGTGGCGCCAACATTTGCTGATTTTCCTCCATCCATTTCTCAACGTAGGCTATTGTACGGTTTAGGTTTTCCTCTAGCACCTATTCTTGCTTATGTGTTACGATAACGTCCACATCGTCCGCATAAGTAACAAACTGAAGTGTTCTGGGTACCCCAATCCTAAGCAAAGCATCGTACATGACATTCCACAAGGTCGGCCCCAATACCGACCCTTGCGGGACTCCACAGCTCATACTTCCAATTTTCGTTTTGTAATTGTTTCGCCTGATATTTACTTTTCGTCAATTTAAAGTTAATCGCAAAGTGATATGTACATATATACAGTATTTGAACAAACAAATTGAGTTTGTTTGAAGCTTAACAGTTATTTACGCATAGTTTTATTATAATTTTTGGTGTCGCGAAAATAATGGCCGACATTCAGATATAAGTACCGACTTTAATTATTCTAAATCTTGATTAAGGAACTGAAACACCTTTAGTTCTTTGATTTTATTCTGAGTAAATAATTTTATTTCAATGTAACTAATTTTCATTTAACAACAAGCTACCAATTAATTAATTTTTATTTAGATGTTGCTTACTAGTTTTTACCTTTCATATACCATATACGTATGTAATACGTATAGGTATATGAAAGATATGGGATGCATGTTTTGAGATTTTTTTCTATTTCACTTTAGTACGTCTTTTGTATTCAAATCACTGCAATCCTTTCAAACGTAATTCAAAGAGTCAGCGTTTTGAAAATAAAATCATGACCTAAAACAATTTAAATTATAATTAATTCTAAATAAAATTTCGATTAATTAACTGATAAAATAATCTTCAGTAGTTCGGTATGGAACATAATAGTGGCCAGTAATTCTTCACACAAAAAAATCAATAAAATTATACCACAAGTCTATTTAGTAGAAATAAATTAAAATAAATTAATAAAATAACGGTGTATGATTCGAAAATAAGTTTGTGATGGTAGAAACGACAAAACCTGTACGTAAAATAATTTTATGCATAAGTGGGGAATTTATTTGACGAAACTTGAACGGCGTGTTTATTAATCTATTTGCATGTAGTAATTGAATACAAATATTACATTATTTTATTATAAATGATCATATGGATGGGTATCGTCGTTTATTGACACGACTACATAAATTGTTTAATTAATTATTTTGATTAAGCAGGTCGTCTTCGAAAAATGTGTAACAAATATGAGAGACTAACAAATCAGAAAAAATGTCGATGAACCGCGGGTGGATGGCCGTTTCTGCAATTAGGTATTAAGCTTTATCAACACCCTTATTTTCAGAACGTCATTGTATGTGCGTAACTAAATACACACTAACTCTGTATCTGAACCTATTACATCGAACAAATATTATTTTATTAAATCTTTTATATATGTTGGTTAACATATGCAAGGTGTTTTGCGTTAATCTTGAATTAACTACCAAACTAGATCCGATTTTGATGATCTGTTTCTACAAGATTATTCCAACAAATAAGTACTACCCTACTTATTGTAGAGTAATCAGTTTTTTTATGGTATTAGCTTGTATTCAAAGCAGCTAAGTGCATAATTGACAATTATTCAAGCAACCTCGAGACTGACGATTGGTAGATGTTAGGACTGTGGGACACGTTTGTAGTTGAATTATAATTTTGGTTGACTGAGTTAGATAAAATTCAATACAGATCTGGCAAAGTTAATAATTACTAAGTTTTGTGTTTCCTTCTAAACAGTGTATGGAATATGAGGATCAAATTAAAATGGGCATTAAAGTAAATAGCATTTTGTAATTATTGTACGAGAAGGTCTCGTAGTGCAACAGAAAATCGATGCGGTAATATTATTAATAATATTGTGATATTATAAATAAGAGGTATTATTCTTTTTACCTGATAAATAATTACCTGAGGCAGGGGTAGATATCTTTCCAACTGGCTAGGCGAATCGCAACCATTTATTTGGGTTTAAAATGTGACCAGGCAAAAAGCAATCCAAATCACAACAAATTTGAATCTCAGGCGAAACTGGATTAAAGATTGTAGGATAGGTATAATTGAAGCATTCGTTCAATTAACCGTTCAGGAGTAGGCTTGATGTTAATACGGATTAGAAAAATTAACACCAATCTTATTTTAAATTTAGAATACAAATTTGGCTCAATCTACGATGGTTTAATGATCTTGGAGCTTGCATAATGGTTTTTTTTTAGATATATGTAATCACGATTTTTTGAAAAAAAAAGATTTTTTGAACAAATCGTTTTTTTTTTCAAGTTTTAATAACATTAATTACTTATTTCTTTAACAACGACGAGATACCGTATATATAATCTATAATAAATAGACTATATGCAGACAAAAAATGCCAAACACTGAAAGCTATAATTCAACACGTAACTACTACATAAAGCAGCGTGATGATATTTCCTGTATCCGGGCTGTAACAGGTCCTCTTTAACATAGGATAATATTTAGTTAGTAAGGACTCATTTAGCGTCAGTTGTCCATGAGAATTCGATAATCAAATTGTGTTAGATTATTTATCTCGTTAGGGATGATAAAACGATGGTTCCACATCTCTTTTAAATGCGTGGGAATTTTCGCTAATTGCTTATCACATGATGGATTGCGACATTTGTTTTAATTTGTTCATGTCATAGCATGACATACGAAATCTGTAGTGTTGATCAATTAATTATTAATATATCGACGTAATATTTACCTAACATCAGTAATATGGACTCCTAGTCCCCAAATTTTAAATTGAGATAAGGTGAATCAAAAGCGGCCGCAGACTGCGGTAAAGCGAATAGCGGTGGTGGTACAGCTGTCCGCGCCGTAAGCAAATATGGGGAACACGGGGATTCATAGGTTGGCGAATTCGTGCGTCGACAAATTTAAAAGTTCAAGCTTCGTTAGAAATTTCCCAAAAGTGACTCAAGGGACGACAATAGGGCTGTTCGCGTCGTAGACAAATGTGAGCACTGGAGAATCTATGGATTGGCGAATTCCAGAGTTTAAGACAGTGCTGCTCTGTTAGAAAATTTCCTAAAGTGATTCAAGAGCAGTACAGCTTAACTGGCTGCACTGTAAACAAATATGATGACCTAGGGATTCATGGGTTGGTAAATTCCTGCGTAGGCAAATTTAGAAGTTTAAAAATCCTCAAAAGTGTGGCAAGAGCGGATGTATATACATACAGGAACCGGGGAATTTTCTGGGAGGTAAATTGATGGGTAGGCGATTTATAGGGTACACTAAAGTTAAACTTAAACATATAATGTCTAGTTCAGAATACTTTGAAGGCTTAAGCAGTATTTAATAAAATGCAAAATAAGCGTTTAGATCGAAATTTCTAAAAACAAAAGTTTCAAGTAATAGACTGCTTAATTAAAAGTAATAGCTTGAATTGTATTTACATTTTGAAATAGTCTGTGAGTGTCATTTGAGAGTGTCTGTTGTACTTTAACTTGGGAAATTCTAACCCTAAATAATGTATAACTAGACAATAAGGCACCTAACCTAGTGTCTTTCAACTGCTCTCAAACCGAACGGATGTAGAAAATGTGTAACGAAACAGGTAAGAACTTACCATGATCAAGTTTGAATTATTTTTACCTGGCTTTTATTATTCCTTGATCATTACATTGACCGATGCAAGTTGTTTGCCTTACAAGAGAATGACAAACCATTTCTATGCACATTACTTTATCAGGGTTTTATGTGAGAGGTGGGTACCCGAACGTTACAAAAAATATAGATTAATATGCATTTTTTTTTCTTTAGCTATTGCTAGATCATTAGAATAATATTATTGAAAAATATGGCAATTATAATATTTCCTTCATAAAAAAACTTCTACCAAATCAGAAATTAAAAATAGTATATAAAACAAATGATATAAATACGGATAGAACTTAAACGATTTTATTCAAATAAATAAACAGATGCCTAAATAAGCATTTGATGTACCAAGTCGTTTGTTTAAAAAAATAGGATTTTTTAGTATATTTACCGAATCATGAAGTTACTAATTAACTTGTGTAAAGATGTTTGATGGATGCTTAAAAGACATTAAAAATTATCACCAATTTGTTTTTTTATTATTATTAGTAGAAAAAAACAAATTCAATTTGTTTTTTTATTATTATTAGTAAGGAAAGTTTATGAAGACATTATTTTGCAGTTTGGGCCATGAATACTGGTTTCTTTATACGGAATTGTAGAACCTAAACAAGTTCAACTTCCGTGCTCCCAGAATTTCCTACAATTTCCGTGACCACCACACAAATATCAATGGTGAAATTCTATCCCGATGCATCACGCAGTTCCCTCTCCAACGAATTAGTAACACATACCCCACTTTCTTTAGTCACGTAGGAGTGTCCATTATTGACCATATTGTAGTCACTGAATAAATCATACAAGACGTTGATTCTGAATGTTTCGCCGGAACTTCTATAACTTCTAACCAATACCTTCTTCTTGTAAAGTCTTCTCTCGACTCAATTCCACCTCCCCCATCTAAACGAATACTATTCAGTGGTTTCCAAAATGCTAATTGGCAACATTTTCAACAAAAATTAGCACGAAACACTCCATCTAATACCGAAATGGATAGCCCAGCTCAAATAGACTTAGTCGTCAACACCTTAACAAATCTAATTCAGGAGTCAGCTTCTGAAAGCATTCCAATCAAATCTATAAAGCTAAATAGGCATCTACTTCTCCGAAATATCGCCAGTATGATCCTAGAGAAAAGAAGAATCTATCGACAATTTTTGTGACGTAGGGAACCGGCAATCAAAATTGACTGGGACAGACTCAAAGCTCTAATTAGACGCAAGATAATTGCGTCAAAGAGGAGTGTTGGACCGAAGCCACATGCAAAGTAAATTACCAGGATGGTAGAAAATTTTGGCAGAAATTCAGAGTCCTAACAAGACAGAAATCTAATCTCAAAACTCAGATGAAAGATCTCCAAGGCAAACTGATAAACTCTCCAGAGCAATTAGTCGAGAGCTTTGCTTGTCATTTGGAACAAATCTATAAAATTTCACAAAACTCACTTTTTGACAGCAATTTTCTGGCAGACACTAATTCTCTGGTGGACAATTTTGCAATTCTGCACACACCCATAATCAGTTTTCTAGAATCTGATGACATCCTGTTTCCCATCACCACAGACGAGGTCTTCGAAACCCTAAAAACCGCCGAAAACATAGCTCCTGTAAATGATACCCTGACACGCCAAATCCTTAGAAACATCCCTCAAGACTCAATTCAACTACTCTCTAGTATATACACCAAATGTCTATTGCTAGGGTATTTCCCGAGCTCCTGAAAAACTGTAAATACCATTATGATTCCTAACCTAATAAAGATCCAAGTTGCTTCCCATCTTACAGGCCGACCAGTTCCCTAAATGTCTTGGATAAGATTTTTGAGAGGATAGTGACTTGACGTTTGAGGAACGTGCTTGAATAAAACCACATTATTCCTGATAACCAATTTGGATTTAGAGCTTCTCGCTCGGCATATGTCTCTCTCCTGAAATTCATTGTTACATTGTTCCTTAGTAGTTTTCTCGCATATTTCCGAGCCATTCGACGTAGTCTGGCATGCTGGCCTGATTGCGAAGTTATATAAACCAAACCTACTACATCCAACCACCCTAGAGCTCATCAAATCCTACCTCACCAACCGTTCCACTTGCATCAAATTAGGAGATGAATTATCTAGGGAAATTCATCGTCTCGCCGGTGTCCCACAACGCTCTGTCCTTCAGAGCCCATTGCTCTGAAGCACAGAGCTTCAGTGCCTACTGCTCTACATAGCATATTATTTATCATGATATGCCTCAACCTCAACCTCAAGACTACAACTGCTCTATACGCCGAGGGCACAACTTTCTGGGCCTACGGCCCCCAAACAAAAAACATAGACACAACATCTTGACACGTTTTCTAACTGGGCAAAGAAATGGCTAGTAACGCCAAACCCCACTAAAACCGAATCAATTCTGATGCAGCACCCCAATTACACAAAAAATAAACATCAGAATTCTTCTGAAATCCAACTTCGCCTATGGGAAGAATCCATTCCACTACGGTATGAGATTACATTCCTGGGCATAACCTGCAGCAGAACCTTTAGCTGGAAACACGACGTAGACACCGTTTTGGCCAGAGTTAGAAAACGAGCCAATCTAATCTCAGCTCTTAGAGGACAATTCGGAGGTTGCGACTCCAAAACACTTCACCATACCTACAAAACTTATATTAGACCAATTATTGATTACAGAACAATTATGTACTCTTCCGCCACAAGCAGGGAAATTCACAGGATAACAACTTGTGAGGTTACAATCCTTAGGAAAATTCACAAACTCCATTATAAGTTTCCAAGCGCTAATCTGTATGATGATTGCGAGGTCATTCCAAACAGCGATAGATTGAAAACACTTCAAGCTAAATATTCGCTGAGATGCTCACAAAAAAACAACCCAATAGCCTACAACACTTTAAGGTCCACCTGGAAAGTCCAAAAGTGGAGTAGTAAGCCACCTAGAAGATCTTTTCCGCACCCACCATCAGAATTATTCAGGCAATGCAAGAGCCTCCCGAAGACCTCCAGGAAATTCTCGACACTATTCTATTATCCTTTCGTTAAGGGGCATTAACTTAACACATTAATTTAACACTGAGAGAAAAATATAAAAAGACAAAATAACTTATAAATTAAAAAACAAAAAACGTTTAAAAATGAAAAACAAGTAAACCAAGACAAAACAAAATCCACTAACATTTCCACCATTAGTAAGTCAACTGAATATCTCTTACACTCCGGTACAAGCAGCAGCAAAGGTACACTTGAACCTAAAAACTAAAAACCAAAAACCAAACAAAATCACCTAACCTACTCAATCCTGAAACAAACTCAATCCTGAAACCTTTAATCATGCTATGGCCAAGGTTTTGCAGGTTTCCCTTGGCTGTAAAGCGAATGGTATAACATAACATTCCTCCTGCAAACTATCTGCACCAATTTTTAACATAAGCACACAAAACCAATTCGAGACTGAAGAGGATGGAAAATCCTAAAGCCTTCTGAAACAATACCATATCTCCTCAACCAGTCCATCACTAACAGGGAGTGAAGTTTTAGTGCGGTAGAAATCTCACAGTTGGATGCACGGGGCATCCTTCGTCTTTTGAAGATTTCTCCATATCCACGCAAAACAAAAAAAAACAAGTCCTCGCCCGCTTTCTGCTGGGGCTTAACTTTTTCATTCATGCCTCTTCATTGAATCTTCATTGAACGGACATTTTCATAGAATTTATTCTAAATTATTTCTTAAAGAATAAATAAGTTCTTATATGCTAATATGTTTTTTATTTGTCTTGATATACTTTACCAGAGTGGAATATAAATAAGTTATTTAGTTGAAGGGAGAGGTCCAGATATAGAATCTAGCTCCGTAGTGAAATGGACCTGCTTATTAGCAAGTATTAATTTTTCGAATACTTTTACTGTTTGTTTTGAACATAGTTTAAATGTATAATTAGTGGGACTGGATATAGCATTCTTCCGACATACCGGATGTCCCATTAGTGTGTCCAAGTCCAATTGCTCCTTTATCATATCATATGGAGAAAAATTTCCAAAGCAGAAGTGTCTAGGGCTTTAAGCTACACAAACTAAAAATATTTTCATGTATACAG
>WYDF02092975.1:0-10838 GCA_009867245.2 Adranes taylori | reverse complement strand
AACTCCTCTGGTCTGTAAGCCTATGCGGACCACTTAGTATGTAAGGCCGGAAATATGGAAGAAATGAAGGAAATGGTAGGAGTGAAGAGGTACATGGATAGAAGAGGATTAGAAATGAATGTAGAAAAGGTAAAAGTGATGGTATATACGAATGAAGGACGTGATAGTAAGAAAGAAATAATTCGAAATAAATGAAATCAAATTAGAAAGAGTGAAACTGTATAAATATTTAGGGTTCATGTTGGCGCAAAATGGAACATGCAAAGAACATGTCACTGTGGTGGCGAAGAAAGCGTGGATGACTAAGGAAAGAATGAGGTATGTATGGGAAGGCAAGTTTGAGGAATCAGTGAAAATGAGGACAAATATTCTGGATATGTGCGTTAGGAATATAATGATATATGGGGCAGAAGTATGTGAAAGAGAGGAATTGGAAAATGGAATGTCTGAAAAGAATAGTAGGAGTTGAAAAAAATGGTAAACTTTGAGAGGAACGTGTTCACGGAGGAGAGTGAGAGATTAATGAAGAGTGTTCATTTGACTGGAATGAATGAGCTGGTAAATTGTATATGTAGCAACGATTGATTTATGAGAATAAGAAAACATATGAAAGGATAGGGTGGTCCTTGCATAATTGGGAGGATATGATAAAGAATGGAAGAGGAAGAATAAATGAAGTAGAAGAGAATGAAAGATGTAGAAAAGCAAGAGAGAGAATAAAGTTTACGGAAAAGCAGGTATAATCATAAGTAAAATAGATAAGAGTGGAAGGAGTTATGCGTGAGTATTTAAGAGCTAAAGGCGGAATGGAGGAGAAAATAATGATAGTGAGATTTAGATGTGGAATCGAAGAGAGTGGGAATAGGTATTGGATAGATGGCAGCAAGAGAATGTGCAGGATTTGTTGTGAAGAAGAGTGAAGAATGGGAGTATTGTGTGAAAGAATATAACGTAATAGAATGAGAAGAAGCGGAGACCTATAGAGGAAAAAAGCTGAGAATTGTTTGAGGCAGGAAGGCAAAGGGGTTGAAGTGATGAATTGTTTAAAGGGAAATAAAGAACACGGGAGGATGAAGGAAAAATTAACAACCAATGATTCCCACCTACCTATTTCAACTTGTATTGGTTATGGTAGTTGAGTTTGTTTTTTTTGTGGTTTTGTTTGTAATTGTCTTTGCAGTGATAATAGTTTTATTTTGCATTTTGAATTATTATAAAAGTGTAAGAACAGAATTTATTCCAATAAAATGTATATAATACGCAGTTAAAAGATCCACACCTAATAGGATAGTGTTGCAGGAGATCATTCATTATAAAAGTTGGATGAGAGAGTTTAAAAAATGTGAATTGTGAAATGAAAGTTATATAATAAGTGCTGACGATACAAGAATTGTAAAGAGTGTGTTTGTGTACTAATAGAAGGAGAAATAAGGAAGTGAACAGTAGTGATGAGTGGAATATGGACAGAAAACCAAAAGATTGAATTGGATGTTCATTGGAAAGATGGTCTGGGACAAATAAAAAGTGGGTAGGAGGAAGTGAATCTGACTGAAATTTAGATGATGAACAGAAAGAAAGAAATAAGCATAAATACATAAAGCCGGAGGGAAGTCTAAGAATTAATTGTCTGAGATGTGCCAAACTGGGGAAAAATTGCTAGATTTAGGAGTAGAAATGAAATAGGATTTGGATGAAGCAGAGTCAAAGCAGGTATACAGCATATGTGAAGGAAATAGAAGGGTGGGAACTCTGGTAGTAAAAAGTAAAGGCATAGAGTGGACAGACAAACACACAAGGATAGTGAAAAATTGGAATCTGTGTTTGAGCCAAGAAGGTAACGAGTTCCAAATAATAAGGAAATTATAAATAGATATAAAGAAAAGAAAGGAATAATTGAAGAAAAATGGACAATTGATAGCGGTAGGTGGATCCAAGAGACGACGTGAGGAATGATGTAATAGTTTATTTTTTGAAATTTTATATTTTTATTTCCAAATATAAGCGTTTACACAAAAAGTTAAATAAGTAGCCAATAAAGTTACAAATTGGGAAAACCATACCTGTATCGTGTAACTAACATTGGGCGGACATTCCGTGGTCGTGGCTTGAAGGGCCGTATCCGATTTTGGTGGTGGCAACAATGTTGCTGATGTTGTTGTCGCTTTGGGCGTCGTACTTTGTGGTGGAGGAACGATTATATGTACCAATGCTGGTTTTGACATTGTTTGCGGACGAACCGAACCTAAACATATTTATTGTCAAAGTTAAAATTTCTAATTAACACCAGATGAAATTTAATTCTTTATTTGTTGACATGTGGTAAGACAGCATAGTAAGACAGCATAGTAAAACTATAATTCATTTATTGCGGTTCCGCGAATTGCAGTTGCGATTCAATTTCGAATCGATTCATGTCAGGCGTATAGATTCCGTTAAATTCATCAATTTTTGTATGACTGAATTCACAATTGTTCTCGTAACTATAATATTAAAAAGCAAAGAAATTAAAATAGTACAAATAGTACAAGTATTTCATCTAACACTAAAACGGAGATAATAATAAATTTTAGATCTTTAGTAACTTTAAATTTATGTTACAACACAACGACGACAACAACGACCAGATAACGACAAGCGAAAACAACGCCAAGACTAACTGAATTTGATTAACAGTAGATATTTTATATAACTTATAACTTCTGAGAGCAAAATGATTTTGAGGTTATAGTTATATTAATTTGAAGAATGCATGAATTTTGTGCCTTTTTGTACGTAGGTATAATAATTATGCAAAAACATTGAATAACTTGTTGTTATTGTGGAGTTTGGGTATTTAATAGGTTTTTACGTACGCTATTTTTATGTATAGATATTTCTAGGTAAAAATTACTGTCAGTCTTCTGGAGTCTATATGTTCACTGTATCTTGTTTCTAGGTTCCTTGATGTCTTATAGATATTAGAACTTTTGTATTCCTCACTGTACTCTGTAAATGCCTGACTTTTACAGATACTTTTTTTGTATTTTGCATTGAATGTTATATTACTTAGTTTGTTTGTGGTCTTGTGTCTCCACCATGACTTTATTCTAGATATCTATAATTATGGAAAGATATTCTTGCGGGTAGATGCTGGAGTACATATCGGACGCACACTCTAAACTCAATACATAATGATATGATTTTAGAATCCATAATAACAGATATGCCGACAAACATAAATTTTAGCTGCATTGAAATATGCATCACACACAATTGCTTCCAGTTTGACAATAAGTTCTACATAAATTATATAGCATCCCAACCGGTTATCCCATCAGGTCATTATTAGCTGACATCTTTATGTTTACTGTAGAAGAAAAAATTCGGAATGGAAAACTAGGAAACCAGCATATATCCTTTTGGTACTAATACGTAGATAACATAATAGCATGCTTCGACCGACAAACAACTCTACAAATTTCTTGAAACATAGAAATCTAATTCACCCTAACATTAAATTTAGCTTTTAAACAGAAAAGAACTCGAAAATAAACTTCCTAGGCATCACTTAAATGAACACAAGTAAAAAAATCTGATTTAATATTTATGGAAAACCACACAAAGCAACATAACGATAAACGAAGTCTCTAACCATCCATACTCGCAAAAATAGCTGAATTTAACTCGTGCATGATTAATCGTGCCTTCATAATTCCTCTATGAATTGAAAACTTGAACACAGAACTAGAAACAATAAGAACAATAGGCGTAAAAATTGAGTTTCCAAAACTATAACAATAAATAGCCTCATAAACAAAACACGGACCAAAATTGCAATGATTTCAATATAAACTAACTCAAGAAATACATGCGTACAATAAACCTCACTTTCATATTTTGGAAACTCATCAGAGAAAATAGGACACATAGTAGTCGGAAAAAAAAACTTCCTTCAAAACCACAAACAAACTAAGCAATCTAATATTCAATGGAAAAGACAAACACGTGTCTTTAAAAAATTAGGCATTTATAAACTACAGTGCGATGAATGCAATAGTTGTCATATCGGTCAGACATCAAAGAATCTGGAAGCGAGATACAATGAACATATTAGATCATAAAAGACTGACATGAATTTTGCAAATTACAGTCTAGAAACAAATCATAAATTTTCAGATCTAAAGAAATTAGAACCACTCCATATACCAAACAGATTCTATAATAATTAACTTATTTAAGTTTTCTCGTACAATTAATATACCTACGTACATAAAGGCACAACATAAATGCATGCTTCAAATAAACTTACCAGCGGTGAGCATGCACACAACAATGTAGAAAAATCATTTCGCTTTCAGATAGAGAAAAGCAAACATCGGTTTATCTATCTTAAAAAATATTTATATTTTATATAAAATGTCTACAGTTAATCAAATTGAGTTTGTCTTGGCGTTGTTCCCGCTTGTCGTTATCTCGTCATTGTTGTCGATATAGTAGTCACTGTTTTGTTGCCTCTCCCGTCTGTTTTGTAATATCACTAAATCCAACTCCTCGTAGGCCCAATATAGTCACCTAACTACACCCCACTAGTATATCTTCTCCAAACGAACGCACACAGCTCCCCACGTATTAATAATCTGTATGCCGGAAGATGGCTCGAAAGAGTTGAAACTAATCACAATCTAACAGTTCGATTATACGTGGCGAATCACTAAGTAAAATACACTCCCAATTGATATTTCAGCAACGATTGTCACAAAGTAACGCTAGACTCAATCAATTTATTAGTCTTTAATTTAAAAACTTCTGATTAACCCTTGATCAGTTGTGACCATTTGAAAAGTGTTCTCTTAAAAATGTCGGACTTGAAGGGTTAAATTAAAACCAAATTTTCCGAAACACCATTTATTAAAAAGATTACATTCTAATTGCCTCCCAGCTGCAAGGCTCCGCATATATTTGACATATTCCGAGGATACAAGTGGTAACCCTTGTTCAGAAACTTGAGGCACGTTTCTTGCTGCTAATGTTTATAACATTATATTACCGTCAATAAGTAAGTATTTTTGAAAATAAAACTATGTCGTTTATTAAGAAACTATAACTTTAAAATTACAGTTTGAATGAAATTTTGAAATATTAAATCAGTTTATTTTAGTGAAAGCTTTTGGTTTAGCATTGTTACCCCCACTATGTTGACGGCAACATGTTTGCCGTCAACATTATTTGCAACATTACTGGCCTTCAACATGGCGGTAACCAAATGCAAAGTGAATAGCTCTCACTAAAATAAAGTCAGTTAACATTTCATAATTTCACTAATAATGTTATTTATCTTATATTTATTAATTAAAACTACTGATAATGTTCTATAATTTAGCAGCAAGAAAGTTGCTAAAGTATCTCAGGAAGAGGCAATTGTTTCCCCGAAACGTGTTAAACAATTGCTGGGTCACGTATTAGGGGCCCCTAGAATGAATATATTTTAATACATGGAGTCCTGGAACACTTCGTTTTAATTTAATTAAAATGTGGACTCTGACACTGAGACTTACTTCAATACTAAAAACCTCCTTTTATTATTTTCAATCTTTAGTTATGTAATATTATTGAGTAAGTAATAGATACAAATATAAAAAGATAGGAAAAAGACTGCATACGAAAATTGTGGCCTCTCAATTGATACGGAATTGAACTAATCTTCAACAATCGGGACTAATGATTAGCCAGGATACAAACTAATTTAATTGAACAAGAACAGAACTTTATTTAAATATATTTTCCATGTTTTAGTCTTACATATTCATTGTTGTCAGTTATAATATGCAGGAAATTGCAATTGTATCAACAAGATAGATAAACTGCTATATGAATATGTGTCATATATGCATTATTTAGTCAACTCAATATTTTTAATTATAAATAGATTATTTTCACAGCCGCATTCTTTAAATATCCCATAGTTTGCTTATTTTGATTTATGAACAATTTGATTTGATTTTATATAGTGATACTTATTTTGTCCTAAAAATAAAATCTATGCACATATTGACATTTTTTCTTACATAAGAAATAAATTCAAAACAATCTCCAGGCGGATTCTTATAAATCTATAAACTATATACAGTGTTAGAAATCTATATACTAAAACAACATGATCACCAATTTCGATCGAATTCAGTTTAGTGTTTCCGAGAAAAGCGATGCAAATTTAAAAGAAAAACCGTTAAATTACTAACCCTTTAAAAAAAAATGTTTAATGCTCATAACAATATTGAGAATTCTAATCTAGAAGAAGCGGAGATATTGTTTCTGCGGAAATATTGTTTCTTGGAATTATTGTAATTTCGCATTAATTTGGATAAATAATTAAAAGATTTGTAAAAGTTCTATAACTAAATATTTATAAATAACTAAATTGCATTCTTTTCTACCCTGACTACCATTCCTAAAGATGACTGACCCCCACAGTTTATTACATTATTTGACAAGTTATAAAGTCGTATGTGTATCAAGTTTGGTTGTAATTGTTTTGGGTGTTTTCGAAAGTTATGCTGGAATGTATGTTCGTAATTACATCCATAGGCAGCCACACATATGCTTACATTTTTTTATTTTTGTATGATATAACATCTCATTGAAGACATAAGTTTCCCATATTTCTACCACACTAGGATAACTATTATTCTATTTAAAAATGTATAAAAGTAGAATCATATTTACCTTTAAAAATTATAAAATTATTTTACTAAATACAAATAGGCAACGCTGTCTTACACTATGTTCATGAGCAAAAAAAACGAGCAATACATTATGTTGTATAAAATAGCAGTTGACACGGATTGAACTGATAACAATGACTTTGTTCGTCCGCGGTCAGATGGCATTGGGGTAACATCTATTTGTCGGCGCACTTTTCGTAGTTGTATTACTAGTATTGTGTTAAATTTCTTTTTTTTATTTACTCAATGGTAGTATTTTTTTCTTTCACCATTTACTTCCTATGAAATGACAACGCACCCACCCTCTCTATAATATGTGAACTTAACATTCACATATTATATCATTATGTTTACATCAATTCCTTTCTACTACAATATATAGTACTAACTTTTAAAATGCCGAAAATTGTTGATATTATATGCAGGTTTTGATATTTCCTGTTATAAATTCACTAGTTGTATGAACGACTTAAATTTTCATATAACGTCATTTATAGGTTACATATTAATATAATAAATTATGTTATAATTAATAAAATAAATTATATTATCTTGTTAATTAAAATAAACAAGATAAAAAAACAAAATTAAAATAGTGCTTGAAAAAAATATAACAGATATAACTGTCCGCCTCCACAATCTAAACAATATACAAGCCGATTTCTAAATACTTCCATGGAATTTTTAAATATACTGGATTAATATGTGTACACGCAGTATGTATATGATTTTTTAACTCTTCAATATTATCAACAACACCATCATTATATACTTTAGATTTTAAATAACCCCATAAAAAGAAACCAAGAAGTGGACAAATCAGGAGACCGTGGTGATCACAAAATGAAACCATATCTGCGTATCCAACGACCAGGAAAATGTTCATTTAAATAATCTATTATTGATCTTGTTGAATTTGGAGGAGCACCATCCATTTGAAACCATAGATCATCTAAATTAAAATTTTCAATTTTAATTTAGGGAACTATTTTATTACGAAGAAGTAGTAGGGATTTCTGTGTTGAACAATAATAGTTTCTCATTTTGTCAAGAGAGGCCCTCTCATTCGCAATAAGGCGGCGGAAAATATAGAACTCTATATGTCGGTAATGTCGTGAACCTACGTCAATCCCTCCTCAGTATTTTGGTCATAAATATGTTTTAAAAATTCTGTTGTAAAAAAAGGATGTATAAAACTTAGTTCCAGATTGTCTAACTTTGTAAAAACATGTATATATATATTTCTTCCGTTGTACATACATGCTTATTGTAACTATATGTCAATCATTTAATTTTGGTATACTAGTATTTTTATTTGTAAAACAAGTTATAGTAATTATATTTTAAGTTTCTTGTTTTCAAACATATTTGTTCACTTGTAAATTCCTAATTATTCTAAATAAATAGTAACTAACTGATTTTATATTGTAAATAACTTATCTGATTTAAATTAATTCATTGTTTTATTTTCAATTTGTGTGAATTTCCCTAAAATGGTCGATATGCTTATTGTAACTATGTATAATACCTCTCGGAGACCTATGTATAATAATATAAAGTATTATATCTTCTGCGTTATATTTTTATGAGGTTTCAGCATTATACAATTGACGATTGACTTTATTTTTCGTTCATACATTTCGCTGCACTTGCGTTTTCAATATATACATATATATATATATATATATATCAAATTTTCAAATTTGATTATTGAATTTGATTCAAATTTGATAGGTGAATCAAATTTTGATTATTTACAAATTACATACATGCATCTGTACTTGTACTTACTGTATTATTTTTATACTTCGTACAGTATATATTTACAAGTGTTTGGTAGAAGTAGTACCCTCTCTTGCTCTGTTCAAGTACTGAGGAGGGACAGACTTTGGTTCACGACATTACCGACCGCTATCTTGCGAATGTGGGGCCCGCTCTTGAGAAAATGAGAAACTATTATTGTTCATAGAAATCCCTACTACTCGAAGAATATTTGATTTGCAGGAATTTATGCGAAGTAAGTGTTCCATCAATGAGAAAAGGACCAATAAGATTGTCGCAAAACATTCCCAGCCTAACATTAAACTTATTATTATACTGTGTTCTATTTAAATTTTGAATGTGATTGTTTGTTTGGGACCAATAACTAAAATAAAAATACACTTAATAGCAATACACATATACATTTAGTAATTTAAAACAGGAATCAGCTTTTAGAATAACACACCGAAGAATTAACAAAAAGACGCTTCATCCGTGAATATTATTTTATGTAAAAGTTTTTCGTTTTCGTTAATCAAATGAAATAAAAGCTCACAAAAATGTGTGCGTCTCATTTTGTCATCTTCATAAAGCATCTGATGTGAGGAAATTTTGTAAGATTTGTATTTAAATTCTTTAAAGGTCTTGAATACAGACGATTTAGGTACATTAAAAAATCTACAATTTATCGTAATGATTTTGTCGGGTTTTCTTCTATAAAACTTTAATTCTTCTGAAAAACACGAGAAGAATTTTTGCATGAGAAGAATTTACCCATCCATTTGTAACAAATTTATAAATAACTTTATGTATTGTGGAAATTGATGGGATTGGTCTTTCTGGGTATTTTATCGAAAATATCTCTCACAATCTCTCTCAGACTGTAACCAGTTTTGTACCAATTTAAAATTTAAACTTATTTACTTTAGTATTGTTTGTTCTATGCTTATTTATAGTCGGCCTATTTCTGTCAATTTTGGATTATCACCGACTATATAGTTGAACATTGAGTGCCAACCCACACACACAGAGGGCCGAAGTTTTACATCTACCCCTATAAATGTGCATGATACTTTATAGTTACATTCCTCCTATAATTACCGACCTTGTTTCGTGTGTTGCCTTTTATTTATTTATATATATATATAATATATATATATATATATTCTTGGTCAATATTAACAAAATGTGTAATTTTGTATCTTCCATTAAAATCCACCGATAACAAATGAAGCTTACACAAGGTTGAATAACTTTGAAGCACTTGAAAATTATAGAAGCGCGAATAGATAGGGCTTAGAGTGGGTGAGGCTTTTGCGGTTTTATAGATATAGCGGAGTAGAATAGTTTGACGAAAGTCGAACTGGGTTAATTAATTACATTAATATCTGTTACACATTATTAATAATACGATTAGCATGTGTATATGAAACAAATAAACGCATGTGTTCACTCTTGTGGCAATATTAGTTTGGATTTTAACACTATATGTGTATTTATATTTGCATTTTGTGTTCTAAAAGTGTTAAAACTTTTTTCTAATACCTATCGAAACCCTTTTGCAGAAAATTGTCCATGCTCACATCAATCCCAGAAATTGTAAAAAGTAGTAAAAATTATTTATCATATTTGTATGTTTATTACCCAGAAATATTAGTTTATAATAGTTTTGTTCCGTTTTAATGACTGAGCTGTAGATTGAAAAATGATTACAATATTGAACAGTGTATACAAAATAAAGGGAGATATATATGGATAGTTCATTAAGATCCATATCTCTATATGATATATATATATATATATATATATATATATATCATTTTGTATACAACGTATACAAAAAATATTGTTGGATAATAAACGTATATGACAAATAATTTATACTAGTTCAAAAATCGTTTTGGTTTGTCTCAATAAGGATGGTTAAAAATAACAAAATAAGTTTTCTGTACATTATATCAAGTTAACATGTAACATCATGCCTACCAGTAGAGCTGTTTACGTTGGAGCAGTGCTATGAATCACTCTTTGTTTATACCTCCTAAGAATTTTAACAGAAATTTTCTTCAAGACATGCCGAAATGAACCTGCCGCGACGAACTCACCCGATCTCTTAATTAAACGCATTTTGGGCCTTGTTCTGATAATTTACGAGTAAGTACCTTGCACAATTCGATCAGAAATAATTCTCCATTGAGTGACAAACTTATTCTAGAATTGTGAGCTAATTTGCACTCTAGAATCTGCTTGGCATCTAAGTGAGCATCAACAACAAAGCATTTTTATTTTGTCTAAAAACTTATATTAAATTTAACTACAATAGTAAAATTTTAACGACGAATCAGGTATACAGAAACTACA
The DNA here is from genome assembly GCA_009867245.2 of Adranes taylori. Taxonomy (NCBI): domain Eukaryota; kingdom Metazoa; phylum Arthropoda; class Insecta; order Coleoptera; family Staphylinidae; genus Adranes; species Adranes taylori. The sequence goes on along the minus strand of WYDF02092975.1, from coordinate 15 downwards.
TCATTCTGAATTTCG
>WYDF02092964.1:0-10838 GCA_009867245.2 Adranes taylori | reverse complement strand
AGGCCACGGTAGTGCGGATAGCAGTCCTGTTCGCGCCGTTGGCAAATATAGGGACCCGGAGGGGAGCGGACGAGAGGGGGGGGGGGCAGACAACGTTTGCCGGGTCCGCTAGTTAGTAATAAAAGTATAGTTAAATCAGAATAGGTTCGCTAATACTGTAATAAAATATTTATTAAACTTGACTAGATTTATTTCCAAATGGAAGATTTTATTTTCAATTAAAACGTAAACATGGAAACATTTGATTAACATTTAAATCAAACTTAATTTGTTAGCTTATTATAAAAATGAAAGTTAGTTACATTGAATCATTGTTAGTGGCCAGAATATAATAAATGTACTGAAAAATATGTAGCTTCTTTAGTCAAAATAAAATAATAAATATACAATATAAACGCGGAAGTGTTAACTAATCGACTAACTTAACAAAAATTTTCCCCCTGTCACCAAAACAATATCTTAGCAATGCTGGGTGACGAGAAGGCATGGCCATATTTTGCTCTCTACGGCAAATTTCATGTATCTCTTTTTTATTAATTAGATGTCTATTTTATCTCCGAATTCGCGAAGAAAATACAAGCTTTCTTGCAGCGGACAGTTTGCAATCTTTCGACTGAATCCGTCCATACGGAAATATCTGAAAGATTTAGACTGCACATGTGCTGATCGTGTCTTAGAATTTCTATTAATTGAATCTTTTTTATATTTTAATTTGAAAATGAATTTAATTCTTTTATAGGTAATACATTTAATGACTAAAATTTAAATGCAAATTAGATATAGTCTTAACTAGACTTGATTGATTAACTGATTTCTAGTCTTTTAAACATAGTTCTCTTTAAGAATAAAACTATTTAAAATATATAGAGTAGGATCTCGAGAATTTAATACGTCAATTAATTCTTATCGATAGAATATGTTATAATTTATATACAGTTGATACAACATATATAATTAAAGTGATTTGTAGAGATGCCTAAACTGGTTTTTATTTTGTAACAAAATATCTTTTAGAAAAATATTAATTGATTTCCCTAATTTAACGCATTCTTTGATTTTTCTATTTAGCAAATTCGTTCGCACTAATGTTTACCGATTGTAAGCCACTAATTTCTACTATTTAATAATTCGCTTATTCAACAGTACTGTATTTCCCGGATGATAGCAACAAATTACTTCTGAATCAAACCATTTTCAAGTGTCTGCCGATGACTGTGTGTGACTAACGTATTTCTATCTATTTCGTATTACTACGTTAATTTTAACTGGAAGCATTTATGATATCCATCCATTGAAATATTTTACAGAGCGATTAACTTATGTAAATTTTAAACTATAATTAACTAACCTAAATGAAATTATAACTAATTAACCTAAACAAAATGCTTTCACGAAACAATAGATTAATCACATTATTTCACAATGTGCGTATTTAAACAAACTTAATTATATCCATTATTGAATTAAGAAAAAAAGCAATGTATAAGGCGATAAAATTTTTATTTAGTTTCTAATTAATAAGACATAAGTACTGAGTTAATTTTATTTTTCTTTGCTTAAAGCAAGTGGGGACCAAAACAAATAGGGTACTAAACTATTAAGTAATGTATTATGAAGATGTGTATTATAAACAGTTGTCCCATTAGGTATTTAAATGATATTAATCTGCTAATACATTATAAAAGCGATATTATTATAAGATTAAATTTGGATATTGCTTTTTTAATGTGCTAAACTGGATTAATTTTGAGTCAAAGTTTTACATGCCGGAACATTTCTGATTCTGAAGCATAGAAATATTTAATTTAATATTAAAATACTGTTATGATTTTTTTAAATAAAGTAATTTATAACTAGTCAATTCTATCAGTACTATATAAAAAAATATCGCAATATAATTTTGCACTTTATATTTGTATATAATATTAATATCTAATATTAACAATATTTATGTGGTAGAATTTTATACGTAGAAGAAATTAGGATGAAAGATATTAATCATATTTTGTATAATACACTAAGAAACACAAATATTATAATACAAACTGTCATGCGCAACAAATCTTTGTTACCTATTTCTAAAACCAAACATAAAATTTACTAGAACGAATTTTAAAGCATGGAATATTTTCATTAAATTTAGAAATTCTTATATAAAAACTTACACGTTTGAAACGTCTTATTACTATTTTATCAACATTCTAGTTACCAAATTTTTTTAATTTAGGTAATTATTTCGAAAGCAGGTAACCTGTCTACAAGTATTACTTTAAGCAAGAAATTGTTATATGAATATTGCGATCTACCTAAATGAGAATGAAACCCCTTTTTTAAACAGATCAATTGTTGAAATTAATCAAATGTGCTAGAAATTTCAATTAATAAAATGTAATACTTGCTTCGGGACTTTTACTGGACGTTATTTATATTCATATACATAAAGACGTGGCTTGTTTAACTGCATTTAATATTAACGTTTTATCATGACACATTATAAAACTGACTTACAACGTTGTCGGATTAGCCAGCACCTTACATCCCTCTTCATTTATTTAAACCTTATATATTTCATTTTACTTTGTAGGATTACATTATCATATATATCAACTTAAATTATTTTTATTAATTCTATTCATCATATCTTTTCCGCTTTCTAATATTTCTTCTCAATTCCATATCCTCTGTTTCTCCTTTTCTTCCTGTTCATTTACGATCTTTGTTTCCAACTCTGGTAACAGTTTTAAGAATTGCCTATTTCTTCGCAAATTTTACTTTTCTGTTTCTACTTCGTGGGTTATTTAACTATTTCACGACTTTTCCTTCGCAAAATCGTATCTATATCCACAATCTCGATTCTTATTTTAATTCTAACAGTTCTCTTGCCATGTGACATCTGCCGTAGAACTTTTCTTGTTGTTTTTGGTTCTATTTCCGTTTTTCTTCTAATTACTTCGAGATTTGGAATCACTGGTTTAAGATAACCTTTAATCTTCATTCTTTTTGGATATATTCTTTACTATTTGTACTCCTTTTCCAATTAAACCATTATATTGTGCATAAACGAAGTGCTTGTTATTTGTTTAAATTTGTAATTGTTTCTAAATTTCTTAAATGCGGCGCTGATAAACTGTTTGTCATTATCGCTGTGTACCTCTTTTGGTATACCGTACATAGAAAATACTTTTTTAAGTTTATTTTTAATCTCTTTACTTGTCATAGTTCGTAGTTTTGATATTTCTGGAGGCTTCGAGTAAACGTCTTGAATAATTAGATAATTCGAATTTTTGTATACACAAATATCTATTCCTGTTATTTCCCAAGGGTTTTCTGGCATTTCCTTTGATATTATGGGTTCATTATTGACATTTTGATTTTCGATGTAAATTTCACCATTTTTTATTTTTTCTTCTAAATGTTTTCCAACGGTCAGAAGAAAAAATTCAGTCTTGTTTCATTCAGTCTTGGCATTTTTTAAGACCGAAATGACCTACATGTATGTTTTCAAGATATTCTTTCCTGAAATTACCTGGAACTATAAATCTTCCTTGATAGGTAATAAGATTATCACGTAGACCTATATCATCTTTGCATTTATATTATGGTTGTAATTCTTCTGATAAAAATCTTTTTTCTTTCCAACCGTTTTCGATTTCTTCTTTTAATTTCAACGTAATATCATCTGCTTTTTACATTTCTTCAATTTCTTTTCCTGGTTTATCTTCTACAATTTCTATATATTGTTTGCTCTTAATTTGTAGTACATCTGTATCTTCACGTCCTTCTTTCATAGGATTTGGTTTCCAGTATTGATAAAAGTGGTTTGTGGTCGATTCTTAGGGTAATCTGCTTCTCTATTATATATTGTTGGAATTTTTCACAACACCATGTTAATACTAAACATTCTGTTTCTATTTGTGCGTAAGCCTTCTTGCGATCGCTTAACGATTTTGAACAATATAGAACTGTTTTCCAAGGATTGGCCTCTTGTTTTTTTTTTTAATTGAGTCTTTTTATCCTTAGTGGGATCACAACTAGGAAAATGATTAAACTTCTCAAGCTTGTTAAAAGATTGGCAACTTGAAAGTATATCATAAACTAAGCACAGCAGTGCAACGAATTCTAGAATTCATAGATGGTTTTTTTCTCAAACGAGTGCTATAAATTTTTTTTTTCTTTGAGTATTTTTCACCGTCAAAACAATTTAGTCCGGGGACATCCCCACCTTTTGAAAGGTTCCTCAATAATTTTTGAATTTTTGTACAACAATATCTAATTCATGTTAATTCATGTACGCAACTATGAGTTTTTATGTTTAATTCCTTTATTTATAACCATAAAAGCCCTTCTGGCTTACATCGGGTTACAAGAGTCCTTAACATAACATAGGTACGTTGCAATAACATTTTTATGAGTGTAAAGGTACATGACTAAAAAGTGAAAAGAGAGAAAAAAGAACTATTCACTAAGATACTAAGTTTCTAGAAAGTTCCTAGAAGTTTCTAGAAAAAGACAAATAAATCAACTTTATATGTTTAGTACAAAGGATAATAATACAAAAAAAATTAAAAAGATATATAAATAATAATATATCAAAAATTTACATAAGGAGCAACCCGTATTCCAAAAACATAAGTTTCTATTGCACGTTGAAAGGGTTGTAACTAGATAAAGTATTCCCGAGACAATAGTTTATTACAGTAAATACTATTCTAGAATAATTCTTATTTAGACTTGAAATATATGTAAGAGCTCTTGCAAGAAACAACACCTAAATTCTAACATCTAATTTCCTCTTTGCTCCATCCAGAATAATTCTAAGTTAACAAAATTTTATGAAATAATTTAAATATTAAAAGGGTTTCATTCTCCACTATTTGTGCCAATTTAATTCTGAGAGGAAAGAGTGGCATTCTTAGATTTATCATAATATGTATGTATATTTATTTTGGCACAACGAATTTAAATAAGTGTAAAACTTTTTTGCAATATATTTTATACATTTATTGTAAAACCACGTGCAAGAAATGTTAACATATCAATAAAAAGAAAATACCACAAGTTCTTGGACATTTCTTATATTAGTTTTATATTTACATAGATTTGTATGTTGTTCCTGGTTTTCAGTTCGTTGTTGATACATGTGTCGAGATCGTTGACTTGGTTTTTGAAATTTCACTTTCGAATGTTTTCATAGGAAATGAAAACAGCTCACAGAAAAGAAGTTACAAAACAAAACTAGTACGTAGAACAGGGGAGTAAAATCTTAACCGAGACTAACAGAATATATTTGTAAACCCCATAGAATGGGGAGGGAGCTTGAAAACTTTGTCCTAAAAAAATACAAGGAAACTTCAACACTAAAGCTAGAACGATTAAATACTCGAACGATTAAAAGATTCCATTATATCGGAAAAATAAACACGAGATGAAAAGAAGCTTACATAAATATAAAAATACCGAATTAGAAAAGCAGACTACAACCGAACGAGCAACGAATGAATAACAGCAGAAAAAAAACAGAATTTTGCTTCAAAAAAAAAATAACATGAATGACGACAAAGGAAATTGTCAAAGGGAGATCAACGAAGGGTGATAAAATCTGCAAACACAACGAAATCAAATTCCTTAGTCCTGGCTAGAAGCAGAGAACATTCTTATCCCCGAGAAAGGTGATTCCCTTAGAAAGGTGAGAATTAAACTCCTTTTCTAAATATATACACTATTTACACGAATAATTAGCAACAGAATAACCGGCAATATAGATCTTCAAGAGTTTCGAAAACAGACAGGTTTTATATCTGAATATAACGCAGCAGACAACATCTAATCGAAAAGACCCAAAATTTCATTGACTAGAAAGGCTTTGATTCCGTCGAAACCTAGATAGTTTTAATGATTTCATTACTGATGAATTTTTTTCTTGGAATCAAACAGAAATCTTTTAAAATCTAGAAAAACTTCAGCCTTATTCTCAGTTAACTGAATCTCCTCATTTAGTGTAATTCTAACTTTGCCAGTTGTACCAAAATTACTTTCAATCCTACCTGTTTGGCCATTCGCCAAGCGAATTTTCAATTTGAAAAATTTTTGCAAGTCTGTTTCCTTTTTAAACATATTTTTTACAATTAATGATTTCGAATTTTCGACTCTATCAATGACGCCACATTTTGATTTCATTTTATAAATTTTTAACATATCTAAAAATTCACTGACATCTTTCTCAGCCGCTGCAAATTTCATATATCCCCAGAAAGCTAGCCTACATAAGTTTGCGGTAATATCGGCATCAAGTTTTGCACCCACCACAAGAGAGTTATCTATGACGAAAACAACTTTCTCAAATTCTATTAGAATAAAAATATGAGGAATTTGATCTTCTATGTTAATTTTTTCTAAATACTTGAATTCATGATCAAAAAATTTGGATGGACTAGTATCAAAAACGTTTTCCGATGAAGAGAAAAATATAATTTTGGCTAATGTAGTTTCGTACCCTATAGAAATATGACATTTCGACTTGGATTCTAATGGATATTTGAAATGTTTTATAAAATTACCATCAACAATACAATATTTAATAAAACGACCAGCATCTTGACTACACACCAGACCACGTTCCAATAAGTTTGAATCAAATTGAGTCACACAGATTCCTAATCTGTCACCCTGTTTGGCGTAACTTACAGGTTTTCTGAATATTTGCATTGATTTCACTTTCTTTTCGGTACTTCCTGACAAGTATACAATCTAAAATAGATATAAATTTAAAAAAAATCTGATATACTAGAACAAGTTGACAAATTTAATATAGGTAAGTACACAATAAACAAAGATAAGTGACAATACATTTTTAGTAACACTACACTAATACGTTTAACGTATTTGGAATATTTTAAATTTTATATTACAATATTTTAATTAAGTTTTCATCAATTCCCAAAACTTAAGCTTAAGTTTGGACCATATTTAATCGACTGGCAAAAGTTTGGTAACACACATGGTGGGTTTCAAAAATGTTGTAAAGCGTGTAACAAAGAGTACAACAGAAGATTGTACTCTTTGTTACACGCTTCCAACCAAACATTTATGGAGGAGAATAGAATACGTTTACGAAATAGAATTAAATGTTTGATTAGAGCAGAAACAAGCTCTGAAGTTTTATTGGAGACATACGTTATCTACAAGGCAAACAATCTGTACCAATGACCATAATCGAAATTCTAGAGGATGGTTAGAATCAATAAGATAGAGAATAGCTCAAAATTTGATACGTATTAATTCAATGCGGTAATATAAAACAAGAGCGTGAAAGGATCATAACGTAGGATTTAAGATTCCTACCACACCAGAAAATATATTTGGAAAGCATTGAAATTATTATTTGCTTGTAAAATCCTCATGTTGAATTATGAGCACGATGCTAAATAAGGCGTCGATTACATTGGGCGAATTTACTCGCTGCAAGTTAGTGAACAAAGTCATCGGGGAGTGACCGTGTAACGACAAGTCTGATTACACTTAGCTATTAAAATCGCTCAGTCGCGCAAACATATTCACAGTTTAGTTTTCGTTGGAATCGCCATTCTCATTTGATTGTTTCTTTCTTAATTAATCCATCAATTAAGAGAAATAAATTATCGAACTGGCCCCGTACAATCTTAGGATATTTCGGTTGCCAGTAGTATCTTCATCTTCCAACTCTTATAATAAATCACAGGATGCGCCATACTTTTCTCGACTCGCAATCCAATTTCTTTTCTTTTTAGATTTAGAAAGCCCTGAATAAAATCTATTAAAAAAACTTTCGTTTAGTGTGAAAAGAGCTTTACAAGCGAATGCAAACAGCCTCGACAGCGTACATAGGCAACCGCAATAGCTGGCAATAAATTAGGGTTATCTATCTTAACGAATTTATATACTTTTATGAACGAACTTTTGCAAAGAAAAATCATCTAACTTAAAAAAGCATTCAAAACTTACATCATTATTTCTTAATGAACCACTTAATATTGTTCCAGTCATTATGGTTCCTTGACCCTTGATTCTGAAACAATGATCTACTGCAAATACAAAAGGGCCTTCAGCACTTCTCTTAGGTACGAAAGAAATTTCCGAAATAGCTTTAAATAATTCATCAATCCCAAAATTTTTTGTACTAGTTGCTGAAACAGGTACAACATGTACATCTGATTCGGAATATGTCGTTGTTTTAAGAGTTTTCATAATCTTTATACGCATCTAAAAATCTGGAAATTTATTTCTAATTAATTTAATAAAAATTGATATTACTTTTTGTATTGTTATATCGCGTTTAGAATCTTCTATGAGATCAATTTTATTCAATACTATAATTAGTTTTTTGTTGGTAATTTCTCCTAATATTAAACATTCCGCTGTTTGTGTTTGAAAACCTTTCATTATATCGACGACAAGAAGAAACATATCAGTAATTTGAGTGCCTCCAATAACTGTTTTAAGTAAACTAGCATGTCCTGGACAATCAACCAATGTATATTGTATTTTATTTTCATCCAAATGAAACAAATGTGGTGGAGTATCCAAATAAAAAGAGCTAAACCCTAAGTCCAGTGTTATACCTCGTTCCTGCGATTGTGGATTTTTATCAAATGCTGCAGTACTGGCAATTTCACTTAAACGCTTAGATAAGCTTGTTTTTCCGGAATCCACATGTCCCAAAACACCGATATTCAAGTTTAACATGTCCTTTGTAAATAAAATTTAAATCTCCCGCTGTTCACACTATCGATTGAGCGTGAAAAACATAACCTAAAATATGACAGATTTTGACATTTCATAATAGATCGGGAAGTAAATGTGGTTCGTTCAGTGTTTTCTCTGGAAAATTAATGTATTACTTATGTGATAATATACTTAGGAATATTTTAAAACGCGTATTTAAGTTATAGGTGTTATGAACTTACAAAAAAATTAATTTCTTTAATAGTGACACTAGAGTGGACTAGATAGTCTGGTCGCAAAATGTGTACTGTTTATATCTCTGTTCGTGTACATTGGAGGATTTCATCAAATTATATAATTTGAAATAATAAGGTTGGTATTTTTTTCTTTTCAATAAATTTGTCTTCTAAAATTGCATTCAAAGAAATTCAGGAAATTCTTTACTAGCATATAGTTATGTTATTTATTTCGTAGAATAAGTATAATAATCGCTAATTATTATTATTAAAGTGTTCTATGATATGATTATTTGATTAACAGAGCGCAAAATAAGTTAATATAAAAGCAGACTTCGTTTATTATCTGAAGATGTTAATTATGTATATGATTAGATTTCATAACATACTGCTTGTTTATTTAAACATTAAATATTAAATTCTTTTCAGGTTGCATAGGTACAGTTGTGAATCATTCTATGCAAAATTATATAATTTGGTGCGAAATTTAATTTTGATATTAACAGCTGAATTAAAAATGGTTTAGCGCCCACACAAAAATAAATATAAGCGGCGAACAATTTTACGTGAGTGTAATATAGTTTTATATAAATAGGTGGGTGACCTGGCTGATTTGTATTCTTAAAAACAATTATAGTTACGAAACTTTATTCAAGAAAGTAAAGCACATCATTGATTATAATTAAATACAAATGCATGAAGTTAATGATACTCATCATAGTGTTTACTTTTTATGCGAAAATTAATTGCAAAAGCAATTTGAACTAAAAGCGTTTGTAAATACTTATTCTTGATATCTGTAAATCATTCGTTGGGATTTTCACTACGAATTCTGGAATGCCGTGAAATAGATCTGAGTATGATATTTTATAAGTATTGGGTCGGTGCATAATTATTGCGACTTTTTAAAAACAAATTTTGTTTAACAAAAACATCTTTAAATGATTATTTCGAAGCATATTCGCCATCTACTTCATACTGCTTCCCATTTGCTTGGCAGTCGTTCGATTCGACGGGCGAAGAAGATGCTATTCTTGGAAACAATCCACTCTATGATGGCGCCCACCAAGCCATCAAAGTCGTAGTAAACTTTGTTCGCGAGCGAATTTTTCAATGATCGGAAGATGATATGGTATTTTTTCCGTGGTCTTTTCGTCTCAATTACAGGGTGATCCAGATGTGATCAAGTTCAGCCAGATAAACGTCGCTTTTGATATTTGATTACCGCTTGCCGTTTTTATTCGGAATCCGCCACTGTTGACGCTTATCTATGTCATTTCGCGAATAACAAATCCCGTTTGAGATTATTTCCCAGTGGATGACTGCTTCTGTTCCACCAAACATTCCACATTGCCTTTTACACTGGACTCCTTTGGGCGAAACACCTGGCGAAACGGAAACCTTTCTTTTGACTTTTTTGAAGAGAAGCCAAAATTCATCCCCAGCGACTCGATTCTCCAGGAACGGAGTTTGCTCGTTGCGCTGCAGCAAACGCTAAAAATTCAGACAAGTTCGGCTTTGATGTTGTCGGCGACTTTGTAGGGTACCCATCCAACAAATTTCCATACTTTTCTGAGCTTTTTGAAACAACGAACGAAGGTCAAATGTTCCACATTTAGTCTTCGGCCAACATTCTCGGTCCTATTCCACGGCTGCCAAAAGTGCCTTGCTGATATTTGTTGGTCGGTACATAATAAAGGTTGTTCATTCAGTAAACAGGATGATCATTAATTTTTATACCGTTGTCCGTGTCATTTAGGGCACACACAAAAACGGACTGTGAATACAAATGAAACAGCAGTGGCGACAAGACGCATCCTTGTCTTACACCTTTTTCAATCGGAAAACTTTCTGCTATTTCGTTTCCTATTGTTACTGATGCTGTTTGATTTATACATACAT
>WYDF02092953.1:0-10838 GCA_009867245.2 Adranes taylori | reverse complement strand
AAGAATGGAGAAGAAAAGGGGAGGCCTACATCCAGCAGTGGATATAAATAGGCTGTACAAGAAGAAGAAGAAGAAGACGAAAGATTTAGCCGAAATAAGAATGTAATATACTTGACTTGATGTTTATACAATTTACTGATGACTTGATTTATTAATTATTTAAATGAAATAAATGAACTAAGCAATTTTTTACTGGCGCCAACTTCTAGCAAATCCAATTCAAGACCGCGACTTAGCTCACAAAGACTAAAATGAATTTTATCACTTAGTGCGAATTATGCTATTCGAAGCGTGCGACATGCTCAATCGAATATGACTAACACAAGATCCAAAATGCGTCTGATTAACACGTGATTGAATAGACCCTTCTGTTTTATTGGCAGAGAGATTATTTAGGTGTGATGCCTGTGGACAGTGACTTCTCTGTAACCGACGACTAACAGGACGTAACTGGAGAAAATCTGTTGCTAAAATTCTTAAGAGTTTAGAAGTACGACCAATGGGAAAGTATCTTTGATCCATTGGTAATTTGATAATTGCGTAGCCCTCCTTCAAAAACTTCCGAACATAAGTTGTCAATCAAAATGAATACAAGGCAAAAGAACATCGCTAAAAGAGCTGCTGGTTTAAATGTACAGATATGCAATGCGAATAACCCTTAGTTTATATTCACGAATTTTACGGAAGTGATTCCGCGAAGGTGATTTAACTACAGGCAGCTGTATACGATACCTGCGGGTTTCGTGTCAGGATATACCAGCCTAATATAATTAAGCGTTTTAGTGTTTCTGTATGCTTCGCGATTCTCATCGCTCTCCTACAAGGACGTGACATGGTATCGCTTCCCGCGAATTTGAATTTCGAGTTCGCGTCCTGGCTCTTTCCACTGCATTGGGATTAAACATCTGCGATTTTTTCCCGTACGTAAAATTTTTATTTCAGCGTATTGAATAAAATTTGATTAATCAATTCATATTATATTAGCGGATTTCTTTTTACCTTAATTAATTCAATAAATTTAGATGGCATATGCCCCTCGGATACAAGAGATATCCGATAACAACCTTTAGTCAAGGGCATACATACTAATCCCCATTACTTAAGAAACCATACTAACACCATACAAACTATTCTGTCTATAATGAGATGGGGTTTCCGCCCCTAGAAACGTTGACATTGAAACATCCTTTTTATCGTCATCTTCTCCGCTTTGTTTTTACTTGATGCTGTGTTCTATATCATAACTTCACCAAGTCCGATACATAATTAGGAATTTGATCACATTATAATTTTTTTGTTCGCCAAATCTTCTATCAACCAAGTTATTAAAGAGTATACCATATGTTTTTATTAAATGGAAGATAATCTCTTATAAATTCGTTCCAGTGCAGTAACATTAAGAGTCAAATATTAGAGCATTTAGAAAATTGGTCCCAAGGAAGATTAACAAATTTAACGATTTTAACGAATTTTTCCGTCAAACAATAATATTCACAGAAATTACTTCCTTGTAAATGCTACTTGTGAGCTGCAAGTGTGTTATGTTCATGATCTACGTAACATACAATCGCATAGTATAGAATTCAAATGATAAGCATAAAATGTTACGGTTTAGCCTTGACTAGTTAAAATATTTTGAAGCACACGAGGTTCGAATACAAATAAGAATATAATACTATTTCGTATTGAAGGATGAAATTTATTTTGTATAAAATAAATTGTTTTAGATGTTATATGTTACGTGTAGTGAATTCTTATATTCCGTATCTTCTTGTTGTTATTGTTCAAGTTTTATCTGAATTTTGCAAATATGGATAACAAAGATTATAACAATATCATTATGTACGTAGACTGTATTATTACTTAATGTGTACAATAAGACGTAAAATTACATTACTGTTGGAAACCTCTTCCTCATTACGAAGACGTAATCTTAATTATGCCGGATGGTATAAGAATGCATAGAACTTTTTAGAGTTAAGAATTTAGATATGAGCAGAAATATTTAACTGCATAAATATTCTTACAGCGAGAAACTCATTTAGAAATTTAATAGTTATAATCTAGTCTTAATATTAATCTACTTAGAGTTTCTCTGCTAAGCACTACTTAGAAAGTTAATTGTAGTTTGTATACAGTAGGAAAATATCCTGGGCTGATTCGTATTTCCTATTGTGATTGAAATAGTTGCAAATTTATCAACTCCCTGTACATAAATAAGTTTTCATCGTTCAAAAAACTGTTGGAAATGGAAACAAAAGCATTCCGAACGCACTAACTTACAGAGTCAGTAGTTGTATACTACGGATTCCAGCGCACCGCCAGATGCCAAGACCTTGACTCAAGTCGTTCTAAATACGTAGTCAGTGACGTCGTGCTGTCATCACTGGGGTCTATCAGCGGTTGACAGATAACCTCCAGTCCGAATTTTGGGAGGAAATTTGAATTGGTGGCCAGAGCTCGTTCGCATATTCTTGTAAATCTTTGCGTTGTTAGAAATCACCGCGTGCTTTGTACTGTGCACCTCCACAGAACGTTAACTTCAGCACCTTTAAAAAGACGTCGTCATGCATGCTATTCTTCTTTCGATCGGTGTCACGTAACGACTCCCTAAAATTAGAGTTCCTAAACATTGTAGGGTCGTGTGACCGAAATAAATTCAAAGTACCCAGGATTACAGCCTCGTGTACTGCTTTTGTACCTGCTGCTGAAAGTTTCTTTGATGTTGGCTGCATCGCGCATATGACTTTCACGCATACCAAGATACAGGTATCTCTCATCAACCTGGTCGCAAGCTGAATATCTGTCCTATCTACATCCGATTTTCCATTTCTGAGATAGATCACTGCGTATTTGTCTAATCCACATGCCATACTAACATCTTTATTGTAACTGGAGATTATGTTTAAGGAATTGATTAACTCCTTTTCGCCGGGAGAGTAGACTTTTATGTCATACATATAAAATAGATAACTTTCATTGTGTATCCGGCTACCAGGTTTTCAACATGGTACCCTTTCAAGCAAAGTAAAGGTACGGATGTAGGGAGTAGTGAAATGAAAGGAGTAGTGAAGAACCCTTCGCTCTCGTGTGTTGACAATCTAAAACAAGCTCGCCGTTTCACTTATAAATGAACGATATCTTCGTTTAAATAATAAATTAACAGCCGTTAATTAATTTCGGAATCCTAATTCGCCAAAGAATTCAATTTTGTAGCTTGGCAAGATTAACCATCATTCAGGCTAGTCAAGTTTCCAACATTCAGATTAAATCAACAGTTTTTTGTCATTGGTGTATTTGTTAAATATGTTAAGTACAGTTGTTTTTTTATTAATTAGTGAAATTAAATGATCCAATAAAAGCAATTTCGAGGTTCTTTGCAAACTATCACCGTTTAATACTTTTATAACAGTAGCTAAACGTCTTAACGTATCGAGCAGTAAATTAGTGAGTGGTTTCTACAGTCCGCCGCTCAATTAACCCGATTAAGCTTTACATCTTGTGAGGGTTCTTTTATGTACAGCACTACTATCCGCCTTTCAGTAGGCGAAATTGAAATAGGCTGTCCTTCATTCGGGTACGATGTGATTTCTCTGGCCAGGCATGCGTGCACCTCGGAAATGAGTAACAGTAGCTGGTCCAGGCGCTACAAAATGTTTTGCCTTTAAAAGCTCTCTGTATCTCATCAATTATTATAGGCGGACAAATATCCTGATTTTGGGCGTGATGTTCACAAAAGGAATTAAACAACGTCATCGCTGAAGGGAGTCTCTAAATGACACAGCACCGGGTGTTCATAGAGATCTCTCCAGAGAGCTTAAACATCTTGAGCAGAGAGTGGGCTTCGTGATCTTCCCATTTGTTCTTCCTGAAATTCCATGGATGGCTTGTGAGAGAAAGTAAACTTGTCTCTAATACATTTTATCGTTCGACACAGTTTCGTTTTTACTTGCACTAGCGCCCGAAGTTGGTCAATGTGCTCTTCTTTAATAGTCACTATAGTGTGTAAGTGTTTAGGCTGTTAAACATTTCTAACAATTACTCATAGTAATATTAATACTAATAGTTCCTAAAATGTTTTATCGCATTTTTAATATGAGCATTATTATTATATGCGATTATTATTATTGTTATTTTTATTATTATCAACACGAAATTTAAAGCGCATGCCGGTAATCCAGGTTCTGCGGGGGTGTTTTCCTGTAGTGATCCACACATTCTACGAGAGATGACACTTCTTGTTTACGTAATATTATTAACATTTAAATGACAACATGGGGTCATGTACGACCCCAGACACATGTTGCGCGACAATAAAAAACGTACAGTACTGCGCGTCCATGTATCTTCCTAACTTGACGCTCAGTATTTACAAAGCAGTTGTTGAGTTCGCACGTATAACACTTAGTGAGTTATAGGTATGTGGGGTCACCCATGTTGTGACCTATGTTGTCATTCACGTTTAAAAATAATGGCGTCGCATAAAAATTATTTTAATAAAAAAGAGTTAGAAGAAGATGTTATGAGAATAGAAGAAAATGATATTGCTAAGTAAAATTTCGATTATGATAGTGGAAGTGAAAATGAAGAATGCGAAGAAGAGGATGATCTAATAGAAGATGAAATTTTGACAGAAATTCCAGAAATTAACTCTGACTCACCAGATGATAATGTTCCACGGGCAGAATTTACAAATAAGATTATTTTCGGCAAAAATGTTTACAAATGTTCTACGAAACCGTTATACAGCAAGACAACGCGCACCAGTAAGCATAATTCAGTTTACATCTTCCGAGACTACAAGGAGCAGCTCGTAATGCAAAAACAGAACCACACAAATGAAGAAATATCAATGAATAATGACAAATCTGAAAGGGGCCAGCGCTACACTGAAACAAACAAAACAGAAATCCATGCTCTTTTTGGATCATTATACGTCAGTGGAGCTCTGGAACATAACCATACCAATATTGAAGAATTGTGGTCTAAGGAATATGGGGCACCAATATCTAAACTATTATGAACAAAAACAGGTTCAAGTTTTTCAGAATAATTCTAAGGTATGACAATAAAGTAATAAGGATATCAAGAAGAGAAAATGATAATTTTGCGCTTTTCAGAGACATATGGGAGAGATACGTTGAAAGCTGTAAAAATAATTACATACCTTCAGAATATGTAACTGTCGACGAATGGCTTCTGAGTTTTAAAGGAAAGTGTCCGTTTCGTATGTATATCCCTAATCAACCCGATAAATAGGGGATCAAAATTGTGATATTATGCGATGCGAAAACGTTTTGCATGTTAGCAGCTGTGTCCTATATTGGAGAACAAAATTGAGCATCTAATCTTCCCATTCATCAAACCAATTCGCATTTGAGGATTCTGGTTTCCCATTGTCCAAAGATAAATAAAATCGTGTTGTTATTGTCAATAATGCACAAGGACGATAGCGTTGCTGCAATTTCTGGAAAATCAGAAATAAACTTATTGTATAATGCCACTAAAGGTGTTGATACATTCGACCAATTGTGTCATTCAAAAGCAGTGTCTAGAAGAACCAAGAGGTGGTCGTGGAGGATACTCTTTGGAATGCTCGATGGTGGTGAAATTAGCGCATATGTGATTCCCCAAGCAAATAATTTAACGAAGATTCCACGACGCCAATATATTGCAGATACTTGGCATTGCACTTGTAAAGCGGCATACGACAAAGCAACTTGAAATAATAAAATTGTCTCAAAATTCAAGGTCAATTTTACTCAAAATTTTATTAACCATTCATTAATAAATATAATTTAATTTCTAAGCTAATGAGCACAGACATTACAGAACTGCACCAGGAAAATATCGGGCCTGAGATGTGCATTGACAGGCCTATAAATACTTCATCAAAGCGCTGTACAATATGCCCACGAAATTTCTATAGAAATGGAAGAGATGATTGTGTAAAATATTATAGAAATTTATGCGCTTCGCACCCACTGCCTCATGTAAGCTATGTAACCAATAATTCAAACGCACATTTGTTTGTTGTATTAAATATATATTTTTACTTCTAAATATTGCTTTTATATGGGGTCATATCTGACACCATGTTCTCATCAACGATATGCATTTAACTTGTTGTCATTTAAGGGTTATAATCGCAATGGATTTAACTAAATCTGTAGTTACGTTTCCGACTAAGTAACTGGGGTTTAAAAAAAATTATTTTTAACTTTAAAAAATATTTACAACTTTATTTGAGATGACTTTTAATTTCTTTTGTTTTTATTTGATTTTAATGACTTTAGTGTAATCGTAGATGAAAATAAAGAATAGATTTGATTTTGTATTTTTATTTCTAATTATAAACTTTGAAATAATTTTGCAGCTTGAAAGCTGATACCTGATTCCTGCTCATTGTATGAAACAAAGTTATTTATAAATTATTAAATCCGTAACAATGTTAAAGCTTTAAGATGTAATTCAATTGAAAATGAATATTTAATTTAATACCTTATAATAATATAATTTGGAAACATAAATAATGTTGATTTATGTTCCAATAGAAAATTAATTTTTAATGTCTAATAAATTATGTACATGTTGAATATGGCAATGTGAAATAAGATTTAAAATAATATTCTAACTAACTTATAATTGAATTACTAACTAACTAACTATCTTATAATAATAAGTGCGTCTGAATGACAATTGAAAGCGCAATTTACGTGTGAGCATTCCTAGGTAAAATCTAATTGGATTAGGTAGTAACGGAAATGAATACATTCCGATGTTCAATCGTAATATAAATAAGAAGCGTTACTTAAATTATTTGAGTCTATATAAATCAAATTATTATTTTATATTAGCTCATAATATAACGAGGTGAATGTAACTCTGTTTTTATTATAAATACGCTGGGGTGGGATTCGTACCTGGGTCTAGCAGAACGCTTATATTAAATCATCATGTCACTAGTTACTGCGATACTCGGGTCGTATTGTAATAATTGCGTTTGATGTTGTTTATTAAAGGAACCTCGCGTATACATGATGCTTCTTGAATAGAATCATAGGCATATCCAGCGTTTCAAAATTACCTTCCAAATATATATTTATACTTGTATGTATTCGACTATTTAAAATATACGAATGATAACATTTAATAATTCGATGTTTTTGTCACTCGACGTTAGTGGCAAGTTACTTCTGGGCATCGTGTTTGGGGTTAGGTAAATAAATATTAATACACGCAAATAGATAGTTGAAATGTTTATTTCATTAGCTGACTTCATCCCTTATTTCTTAAATAGTAACAGTTTTTAAGGTGTAGTCCGTTCAGCATCATTTGTGGTAATCAGACCATTTCTGATGGCAGCGAACCATTTGCAAATCATTCCATGTGAAGGAGCAGATTCATCATAATACTTATGAAACTTTTCTTTAGTTTTTCTTATTCTTACCACGTAAAAAGTAATGCATAATAAAACACGAAATTCATTTTTTGAGAATAGGTTTCTAAAAGCGATGCTCACGGCTTATGAAATGTCAGTCTTCCGCCAAATAGCCCTAGTATTACTGCTCATAAGTCTAATGCTGGCCCAATTAGCACCTTCAAAACAAACCTAGCAATTGTCTGTCCGTGCAAGCATTACAGTGTCGTTACAAGATCTAATAAAACAAGCAGTTACAAAGTAACCAATAATCATTATTGGTTGTTTTATTAGTTTTAAAATACAATCAATATAGTTTCTTTCTTGTCCTTATATTATATTTTCATGTGGTATATGCTTCTAGTTTCCGGCGTATTTTCGTTACGATAAATAGAAAGACAAATTGCACGATCGACAAGATAGTAGAATAAGATACCAAGAAATCTAGCTCCTGTTGTTGTTCAGCGATGACAGAGTCCTCCCTATTTTCGGATTCCGAAACGCTCTGTGATATACCAATTTGCAGAAACATTGGGAGCTTACTGAAAGATGCGAGCAATTTCGCGCTCTTTCCGGCTTGTATGTCTCCTCTCAAGACGATAGCGTGTGCGTTCGTAAACGAACGAACAAAAACGCGGATTAGGAGCACTTGACTTATGACGCGTCAAAAGCATTTTGCATTTACCTGATTTATGTTATTTGGAATTGGCTTTCTACATATTCATTTCGCTCGGCGACGCGTTACACAGGTATCGGCTTCACTGCGTCGTGTTTAAATACCGTTACACGGCGTTGGCGTTGATTGTGGCAGCATCGCCTCGTTTACAGTTTGCTTTATCCAGTTTCGCGAATTTAATGCTCTCAATCAAATCAGTGGACATGAATTATTAAAGGATACTTTAGGTAGACGAAAATTTAGTATATAAAGTTATTCAAATTTTATGAATAATCAAATAATAAAATAGTATTTAGTCTTATCAACCTTTCTTATCTATATCTATATTTCCCTTATCTGTATGTTCCTTATCTATATTTCCATAGTCTTATCTATATTTACGTTTTCATTTGAAAGTACCTAATTGGTACAAATTTTAAATTATTTGTGGAACTCCACCTTTGTGATAAAAATGTAAAGTAACCCAAATTTTTCAGTAGAACACAAAATATTTAATAATACCCCAAAATTATTTTGTCGCCTTCAAAATATTCCCATTTTAAGCGACATACAAACGATTAACCCACATCTTGTAAGCATTTTCCGGAATAGCTGTAGCTCTTGCAGCGCAAATTTTGTTTTAAAGGCTCTTTGAACATTTTCAGCGAGGTTGACCAAGAAAGCCAACAAAAGAAACAAATTAGTTGATAGGTCATATTGCACATTTAATTATTTAATGCGCCGTAGAGTCCAAGGTATTACATATTTTATAGTTTCATTAACCGCAGGTTACTAGAGAAATTTATGAATTTACCGTTCAGTACTAAAATAGAATTTTTGAGAAAATTCATTTTATTGTTTAATAAAAAAATTATATTGGATGTTCTGCAGCTAGCAACCAAGAGCGCAAGGAGGTAGGATGACCAGATTTATTCAAGTCGAATGCTGGACGCTGAGCCATAAGTGTGTAGGGATACCAACTCGGCCCAGCCCAAAAAGAGTAAAAGTACATAGTTCTTAAAAAGTACATAATTTTATTTGCCAAATAAAATACATGTACATTTTATATAGCAAAAGTACATAATTTTACTTGTCAAAAAGAGTATATGCATTCTTTAAAGATTACGGTTGGTAACCCTATAAATGTGAGAGAAGTGGCAAAAACAAGTACCAACAAACATCAAGATTAGTTGTGACATTAATTTGTAATTTAATCGATACGTTTATTTATTTTTAATGAATATATAAGCATAGGTACTATAGTCTCATACAAATTCATTTTTGTTTATTAATTACCAAGAAAAAAATGTTATAAACATCGCAAATCTCAATAAACTTTAAACAAAATAATGTATCACTATCAAAAGGAGTAAAATGTTATACGTTTTGCTCAACATAGTTTGCTGCTGGACGAACCGTTTAAATTCCGGACAGTCCAGCAAAATTTCGTACATATGGTCACGTATGGTGCACCCTGGCGTAAAAAAAGAAATACTATTCTAAAAAAATACAAACTAAATTGCACAGAGTTTTATCATAAATCTTACATAAAATTAGTCTTTTCAACAAAAATTGCATTTCCCTGGATTGTTGTCCGAACCTGTTTGTAGTGGCCGACCACGTTTTCTATGTGGATTTCTAGCCTTCGGGAGGTGTTCCCAAAAATGATAACAGTACCGTAGAGCGCTATTTTTTCGATATTTTGGAACACGTATTAAGTTTGACAGCTGTCAAATAAAAATCCAATATGGCCGACGACAAGACATTTCAGTTTGTTAAAAAATTTGGGGGGGGGGGGATTACTGGATTTTATTACCAGATTGTTTAGCGCGAATTTTTCGTCGTTAACTTAGCTAAAAGTGCATATACACTTGTATAAATTTTCTTTTATTTTTAATATTTGGATTGAAAATGTCTAATTTTTTTAATACTTTAATTTTGCGCTGCAACGGCTATTCGAATTTTTAATGTTTTATATATTTCGATTTTGTGCTGGCAACGTCTTTGATTTTTTATATTTCAATTCTTGGGCTAAAAACGACTTTGAAAGCTAAATGTGTATGTACACTTGTATATTATTTTTGAAATTTAATATTTGCGTAACTACATGTAGAGCTGTTATTTTGCAGCAACAAAAAAATTAAAGGTTATTTCACAGGACATTTTTAAAAAGACTTCCGAAAAATTATGTGGCACAATATTGTCTCTTCGATATTCCGTACTGTATGTTTTTTAAGATATAGAAATTACAACTAGGTATCTATTCTGCAGATCAGTGGGAGTGTTTATGTAGAACAGTTTATTTAGAAGCGAAATCTAATTATTTTGTACATTTTAGTTATTCGGCAGCATTCAACCCAATCACCTTTATTCCTTAGCAGTAAATAGATAACACCTTTATTGGCATCTGTTTAATATTTTACAGAATAACAAAATTAATACATTATTATAAATTTCTATTATAAAACACTCTCAATCATTCCCATATACTTTTATATGTAGCAACCATTCCTTCAAAAACCATACTATTCTCCAATAGTCTCTTCAATAAGGAAGTATTCTCCAATACTTCCTTATTTTTCTGATTTAAATAAAACAAAGTACTTAGTCGATAAACCTATAATTTAAACCTTTCATTTCAGGATTTTAATGTATTAATAACACTGTACAACAAATTTTAAGTAAAAAAAAAATTCATGAAAGCCAATATCTTTTTTATACTAATTCGACTGTGCTGATTTCAAATCTGAAGTCAGTTTATAT
>WYDF02092942.1:0-10838 GCA_009867245.2 Adranes taylori | reverse complement strand
ATTAGTAATATATAAAATCAAAAGCGTTCTAGACGGACAGACAGACGGACAAAGCTAGACGTTTATATATAAGTATTAATGTTTGTTTGTATCTATGTTTTCTATGATCTTGGAAACCGCAGAAGCAATCGAAGCCATATCGAAGTCACACCATAGCTTCGTTTGGTGCTAACTTAGGTTTCTGTTTTGGTTAGATTCCTGTGCTGGTAATATCTTCTATAATAATAATAAATGCGCTAAATTTAAACGTATTTAAATTTAGCACGTCAAATGTATTTTGAATTTGTGAGTATCATATTTCAATACGTTCCTTTTATTAAAAATTAAGTTGATATAAATTTATTTTAATTCTAGCAGTATTTCATTTTATTACATTTTATGTTCGATTTTATAAAACAAATTTCATAAAAACGTTAAAGGGTATATCAACATTTCTGAATGCTTAGATTAGGACACGTAAACTAATATAAAATATCTAGTTCTTTAATTTAAAACAGAATTAAGATTTTGATAATGGCTCTACAGCCAAAAACGTTCAAAGATTTTATATAACAACATTTATGTAAGTAAATTTATATTGTGGATTAGACGAACAATTTTCATTTTGTTTAAACTGCATTTGTTGCTTGGTGGCTCCGGTGCGATAACAAGGCAGGTTTTCTATTTCCAACACAGTTAAGTGTTCGCCCAACACAAATCTGGGTTACAAATAGAATTACAATGAAAAAAAACAATGCTTGTTACTGTTAAGAATTAATATTTCCGTTCATATCATACGCTATGGGGACGCGATCTTAGAATCATCTGATATATGGTATATAATACGGTTACATTTTGTATTACTTGATGACGCATTATTTGCGCAACACAGAACCAGTTGAAGTAGTCGTTTTTCTGTTCTCTCGCTTTATTAAGAAGCTTCGCGCGTGTGTTATAATAGTTTATACTTTTTACTTATTATCGGACATTTATATTTCATTTGAATTATCATTGTTTCGTCTTACATTATTAAATACATTACTTTATCAGAATTCGAGTGCCAATTTTCCTTCGTAGAATCTAGCACTCTGCTTCAGTTACAACAGGCAAAACAACATGTGACGGGTTCGCTAGTGCCTACTGAATTAAATACAATTTAGTAAATGCTAACCCTGATGCAGATTTCTATTTAAATAGCAAAAAACAAATTAAAACGTATTGTTATCTTAAAGTGCACATAATCATGCACATACTTTATTTTGATTTAATCTTAATAATATATTACAATCAACATGTATTACAATATTGAGTATTCACAGCTACATTCATTTTTACATTTCATTACTACCTTTCAATTTAATATTAATGTAAATATTAATAACATCTATAAATAAATTGATAATCTGTAAAAAATATATTATCAATATAATTAAAATAAAAATTTACCAAAACTAGCTAATTACTTAATATTTAAATCACCAATAAAAGTGTGTTCCGGGAAATACTACACTGGACAACAACGATTTGTTACATGGTTAATATTTGCTGAATGTTATGTATTTTTGAGCGCTGATCCCGAATATGAAGTCAGAAATTCCCTATCGGCCTTAGTTTTTTTTTTGCAATTGCCCTTCATACTTCTCTAGAAAGTAAGAAAGTACATAGGCACGAACTATGCAAGTACAATATATATGACATTATTTATTTATTTTTGCAGAATTTATGTTGCTATTTAAATTATATATTAATTGATTACAGTTCATAAATATCCATGAGAGATAAGTTATTACATCATCCGAATAATGAAAACACGATTACACGAATGACGCTGTGTTGAATGTAATACAGTAAACAAACACTATTATGCTGGCTAATAAATATCACCACTACTTCAGTCAACTGTGGGTTCTCGTGTGCCTAAGTTCGTGGCGTAGCTACCAGTTTGTAATTTAATTTTTCTCTGTACAGTCAGTACCGGGACATATTAAATTTATCTGTGCTGTAAAGTGTTTAAATATTTTGTATTAAGTGTTTGTGAGTGTATTAAAGTAAAATCTTTCATAAAAATGCCATGTAGTTACATTAACAAGCGAGACAATGTCTGCTATATTTGTGGTGAGGTAACACTAAAGTATCAGAGGAGAAATATGACTTTATTTATTAAAAAAACATATGAAATATATTTGGGATGTAAATTGGATGATCAGGACAAGTCTTGAACCCTTCACAATTGTTGCAAATCATTTGTAATGCTGTTAACTGGTTGGTTGAATGGATCTGGTCACATGACATTTGCAATTCCAATGGTTTGGAGAGAACCGAAGGATCACTCCTCAGATTGTAATATTCCCTCTGCTATAAGACCAGTGCCTCGTAGTCCACAGCTTCCAATTCCAGTACCACCGAATTAAACGAAGATGCTGTTAATATTGAAGGTTGTGCAGATTCATCGGATGATGAAGAAAGGAGAGACTCAGACATATTAGAAAATACAAATACTGAACCACACTTAATTAATCAATCAGAATTAAATGATTTCTTTCGTGATTTATATTTAACTAAAAATCAAGCTGAAATTCTCGCATCACGACTGAAAGGATGAAATCTTTTACAACATAATACTAAAATAAGTGGTTTCCGTGACAGGCATATAATTTTGAACGTTTCTTCTCACAGTATGATGACTTTAATGATGTGGAATCTTTACTAGAATGTTTTGGACATTCGCACAATCCTAATGAAGGGTGTCTTTTTATAGACTCCTCAAAACGTAGTTTGAAAGCTGTCCATCTTCATGTTTGAAATAAATACCCATCAATCCCTTTAGCTCATGGAGGTAACATGAAGAAGACATACGAAAGTATGAAACTTGTGTTGGATATGATACGGTATGGGAAACATTTGAGGCATATTTATGGAGACCTAAAAGTAATAGCACTGCTATTTGGTTTACAACATGGATATACTAAATTTTGTTGCTTTTTGTGCGAATGGGACAACAGAGATAGGAAGAATCATTATCATCAAAAACAGTGGCCAAAAAGAGAAATATTAAATGTAGGATAGAAGAACATTCTGAGCCCAACACCAGTAAAACCAGAAAAAGTTTACCTTTCCCTACTACACATTAAGCTAGGTTTAATGAAAAAATTTGTTACAGCAATGGATCGTGAGGAGAGTAAATTTCAGTTTCTATAAAGCAAGTTCCCTTATGTAAGTGACGCTAAAATTAAGGAAGGTATATTTGTTCGTCCATATAAGAAAACTAATGAATGATATTGAATTTGAAGACAGTTTGAATGACTGTGAGGTTGCTGCTTGCTAATCTTTTAAAAATTTTATTCATAACTTCCTTGGAAATAATAAGGCAGATAACTACAAAGAACTGATAACTGAGCTTCTTCAAAACTATAAAGCAGTTGGCTGTAATATGTCACTAAAGATCCACTTCTTACATTCTATCTGGATTTTTTCCCAGCCAAACTTGGAACTGTGAGTGATGAACATGGTACATGTTTTCACCACGAAATATTCATCATGGAGACACGCTACCAAAGAAAGTGAAATCAAAGCTGACTAGTCAGCTTGGACTAGGATTCCAATCCTAGCTGACTATTGGAACCCTAGCTGACTATTGCTGGAATCTCATGACTGATTTACCTACAGCACACTATGCCAGAAAATCCAAACGAAGCAGATTTTAGATACGTTGAAATTGTATGTATGTATAATAAACGTTTTTCAAAATATGGTAATTACAAACAAATTAAGGCCGATAGAACGAAACAAATTACATATTTGAAATCAGCATTAAAAATTCTATAAGATTCACCAAACAAAAACCTAACTTTTCTTGTCCAGTGTTATTAACGTTACTTGAGACAACATTTTCCGTTAATGTTTAAAGTTTAAAAAATAGTACATAATATCAATCACCACCCAGTTTTATCAATTCAAATTGAGTATCAAAATAACAAATTGAACAAAAATATATCTATTGAATGTAAATCGGTAAAACGATCACACACAAATAAAAGGAAAATTAAAATTGTACCCTATATGTTTGCAAGTTGATGTCAAATTCCAACATTTTTTTAACTTGACATAGAAATGAAATGCTAGCCATCTGAATACCGCTATGTATAATTATGCTTGAAGTGGATGTATCAGTTCTAATATCTGATGAGTTGAAATACCTGGAGTGAGTTCATACGAGACTGTTTGACATAAATTTAGCTTACAATAGAATGCGTTACGTGTCAATGAACGCCATATTAGTTTTGACATCTACCATCCAACATATAACGTCTGTCGAAATTTGAAGCAAAAAGAACAAAAGAACAAATAGTTTGGTTTTTACAGCCGTCGTATGCAACCAACTATTGTGTTTTGCGAAAAATGGAAATAGTTGAATATCATTCAGTAACTAAGTTTCTACTCAAGAAATGGAAAAACAATGTAGAAATCAAAGCCGAACCTGATGCTGTTTATGGAGAGTCTGCACCGTCGCTAGCAACAGTTAAGTTATGAAAAGGTGAATTTGTTCGTGGTCGTACGAGTGTTTTTGATGATGACCACCCAGGACCTTCCAATATCGTAACTACACCAGAAATCCTCAACAAAATCCATGAGATGATTATGGCATACCCTCAAATCAAAATCCGTGAGCTAGCTGAGTCTGCAGACATATCAACTCAGCGTATACACGCCATCACACACAAACATTTCTATATAAAAAAGCTATCAGCACGATGGGTGCTGCGTTTACTCACTATCGACTAAAAACGCAGAGGCATTAGTCTTATTGATTACTTGTTAAAAGGTAAAACTATAACTGGCGATTACTACCCAGCATTATTGGACCAGGACCGAATTGAAGAAAAACACCTTGGTTTATCTCGCAAAAAATTCTCTTCAATCATTACAGCGCACCCGCTCACATAGCGGCCATCATGCCGGCAAAATTGAATCAATTAGGCTAGGAATTGATCGACTACCCACCACATTCACCAGATCTAGTTCCTTGCGACTTCTTCATGTTCCCAACCTAAAAAAACGCCACGGAGGACGCCGTTTTGCAACAAACGATAAAGTGATGACTGAAACTTCCCACTGTATTGAAGAGCTCGAGCAAAATCACTTTTCGGATGGGATGAAGAAGTTGGAAAGTCGTCTTGATACGTCTATTGCATTAAAAGGGGATTATATTGAAAAATAAATGCTAGAAGAAAAAAACTCATGAATTTTCTTACTTAGACTAGATTTCCGTCAAACCATCCTCGTATAACATATCGTAGTATATCCAGTGTTGTTGTGTTCTAATGAAACTCTAGCTTTACTTAAACCCCTTTCCGGATTCCACAAACACTGCAAGATTATTTCGGGTTTGTAACTCCTTTAAACTCCAATTTAGCTTATTTTATGTAAACATTGTCCTACACGACTAATTTCTAAATAACCCCTCATTCCAAAAGAATACCATTAAAAGAAATTTCTGATATATCATACTATTCCTTCCTTGAAACTTCAAAGTCCATGCGGCAAAGAACCTCCCAAACAGTTACTACATGACTTAGTTTGAATCACATGCAGGAAATCCTAGAGGATTCTCAGGAAATTTTAGAACTTATCCCAAGATAACTCCATTAATGCAACTATAAAAAGGCAAAAGGGGAATATAAAAAACCATCATTTAATTGCAAAGCCAAAAAAAAAAAATCAACTAACTAGATTCTACCTACCGTTCCATTTTGTAGGTAGTGCAACTCGGAGCAAGCTTGCACTAGAATAGTGCGAGTAGAAAAAATAAAATGCTAATAATGTACGATTAGAGAATAAATCCAAACAATTCATTGCGACGATCAAGATTTTCGCAGGTTTCCCTTATTTATGGGTGCATGAAATACAGAAAAATGTGGGGGTAGGGGGGGCATGTACGTGTCGTAAAATGGTTTAGGACACGGGCCTACATAACGATTTTCAACGACGGTAAAGCAGCAGACAATCATCCAACAAAGTAATGACTTAAATCATGTAAATCTGCTTCCAAAAAATGGTCTTTATTGAATAAACCGCCTCTAATTATGATGAGACAAGTGGAAAAGACCGATCATCACTTGTGCCATTTGTGCTTGTCTTACGTTGAACAGTAATTAATATAATGATTGAAATTAATATAATCATTTGGTCTTTGAAAAAATTACCCCACTCGGGAATCGAACCCGAGTCTCCCAATTGCCAATTAGTGTTCAGATCACTAAACTAAGTGGAGTCACGATTTCAAAGAACAAACAATATATGTTATACACACGTACAGTCTGTTATGCAAACGTACTAATTTGCGATATGTAACTTATAAACAAACAAACAAACAATTATGTGATTACCACTTGTTCAATCAAGACTGAAAAGGGATCACGAAAAATTCAGAAATTTATTTTTTTAGGAGCATTTTTATTTCTTAATTTTTAAGATAAATTCATATTATAAGATCCCTCGTATATTTAAATTCATGAAGAAAAAATTAGTTTATTTTAATAGACGTAGTAAATTGGAATATAACAGCTAGCAAAATAAAACAATGGTTTTGCTTCAAATAGATACTCATACTACTCTATAATATTTGTAGGTCACGTTAAAATTACAAACAAATGATATGAAAAATTTAGCATACTATTGTAATTGGCAATTACCAAGTTCAATGCATTTATTTATTTTTTCTTGTATACTAATATTAAATTACGATAGATATTGTTTGTATATATCAAATTGGGAACAGATGTTTTAGATATCTGTACAGTTTTAAAAGTCTGCTTAAACTTTACATTTTTTTACCCTTAAAATAAACATGTTCTTTTAGACGTATTAAATTAAACACGTTATTTAGTTTTAATTCTGTATATATATATAATTTATTTTAATAAAGTTGAAGTTGTATTTTTACAGTTACTTTGCCAATACGGTGTTTTTATCGTTACTAGTTCTCTTATTTACTCTACTTAAATATTGATTTAAATTAATTCATTATCTTAATATTTTCAAATAATATTTTAGTCATTTTTACTATTTTACAGTTGCCTTAAGTAACAAAGAAATTGAAATGAATCAATTCAATAACTAAATCAAATTTAGTATTTTTCAACTCTTTAACGGGTAATAATTTAAAACAAATCAAATTATCTCACAGCAGGCCACAACGGAAGTAAACAAAAGTTTTATTAAAGTTGTTCACATTTTTTATTTGAACTAGGGACGCGGTAACCTTAGTGCATCGGCTCAAGAAAGATAAATAACGAAAGCAAGAAGATAATCAAGATTGGGAAGGTAACTGTTCCAGAAAAAATTGGATACAGATCCTCAATCAATAAATAAAAATGATTGCCCTGAAAAAATTTCAAGGTCATTCAAGTGCTGAATAAGTGACGCGATGACCTCAGTGTTCCGGTTCATCACAAAGACAATCAAGATTGGGAAGGCAGCATTTTATTCCAACAATAAAATGATGCAGCCCCTCAATAAATAAAGCAGTTGATTCGCTTGGTCAAAGGAAACCAATAGAATCAAAAGGAGAACACGTTGGTATGAAAGCTCAATAGAATTCTCAAATAACTAAAAAACAACAAAGGTGCGAGAGGAAAGGTTTAGTTTTTGAATTGTTAGTATGGAATTAGAATTTACGACTCTAATTATCCACAAAGCCAATCAAGGCAAAAAATAATATATAAACATTTAACAAGTTTTTCTTTGAGAAATAATTTAAAAGAAATTCAAGAAATAAGACAAAACATTATGTATAGGATTATGATAGATGAAGCTTGGAAATTAATAGTAGCAACTGATGAAGAACTGAAGCAAGAAGGAAAATCCCTTAGAAGTTTTATGGAATCAGTAGAAGAATCCTACGATGAAATGATGAAGTATCTGAATAAAATTAAAAAAATTTAAATAAATCTAATATGATTAGTGAGGGATTGAAGAAACAAGTTGAAGAATTAATAAAGAACTTTTATGAAGAAACGGTAGAAATATTAGAATCAACTGATAGCGAAATTGGAGAAGATTTATTAAAAATTCAAAAATTAAACATTGAAGACTTATATAATGAATAATCGGGTGGCCAACAAAGAAGCAAAAAGAGTAGCAGAAGATGAAGAAAATATGGAGGTACAGCGATTTTAAAAGAAATCAAGATAGAGATAAAAATTTAACGAGGTAATGAAGAATTTAGAAGGCAGGTTAAAGGAGAAAGAAGAAAGAAATGAATAATGGAAATTACCAAAATTAAACATTGCAAGGTTCACTTGGAAATACAAGAATTGGGCGACAAAATTTTAGATCTTCCATCGGTGCAAACAGAGAATTGTGAACAATTGAAGGGGTTCCATGGCACAACAACAGAATGTCTTGGAGCAATATAGAATTTAGGGGTAAAAACAGAAGATTGGTGTCCATTTTTGGATACCATTATATGTTGAAAGTGGGACTCAGCGACAAACAGATTATTCGAACAAAGGTAACAAGATCCTCATGAAAAACTGGAGTTTCAAGATATAATGGGCTTCTTGGAGAAGAGATTTCAATCATTAGAAACAATAGGGACAAGGAGAACATGGAAATGTACCTTTTGCAACGGAAGTCATCAAATATACAAGTGTAGAAATTTCAAGAATCTATCGATTGGATAAAGTGAAAGAAAAGCAATTCTGTTGGCGGTATTTGAAGCACTCTGTCAAAGAACAGTATCGAGAAATGATATCATGTGGCAAAGGACATAATACATTGCTACACAAACCATACAGTAATGCAAAGGCAGAAAAGGTGCAATATAAAGCAGCGCTAGTTAGGAACAATCAAAATAACCAGCAACAAGCTCATAGCACGGCTTGTAATACAACGTGTGAAGAAAATCAAAAAGAGAGCATCTAAATTCATACAATGCTATTAACGTCAGCTTTAATACGTGTAGCAGGAGAAGATGGCACGCAGCACGAATTGAGAGCCTTGATAGATGAAGGGTTTCAATTGTTACACAGCAAGCGGCACAGACATTAAGAATTCCCAGGCAGAAGTAGTATGTTGAAGTGAAAGGTGTAGCGAACGCAAACGCAGTAAAAAATCAAAACAATATCGCAGTCTAGATTTAAATCAAAATAAATTCTCTCACAACGAGCCACAACTGAAGTAAACAAACGTTTTACCAAAGTTGTTCACCACTAGTACCGTCAACACATGGTTTTTGCGTCTTCAGTCAGGTCTCACCGCTAGTCTTGTTTCATTCTTATTTTCATATTTTCACGCCTTAGTGATACATAAATGAGATAGATAGATAGACTTTTATTTACATGAGTCAACATACATCGTCAAAATTCCTTAATGCTATAAAAACAACGCGAAATACCAAAGTCTTTTATTTTTTGCCGAAAACCGACGACGTTGTTTTCATTCTTTATATATGCTGGCAGGTGATTTTAAACAAGTCTGCCGATATATTTTGGTGATTTACGATATGTTTCGGTATTATACTGCGGGATGCCCAGATCTAAGGCATTTCTAGTTGTATATGCACTCCTACCACTATTAGTTGGTTTGATTAACAAATACATCTCTGCAACTCTCACGGTAAGACATGCCAAAGATAATTTGAATTATTCATTTCTGCATGACGAAAACGCGTTGTGTATCACATGATTGGCCCCATATCAGAATATTTGAATTTAAATGAGTAAACACTAACGCATAGTATGCATTTAATAGTTCTTTTTGCGGTAATTCATTTCGCAAATTTAGTAGCGCAAAAGTAGCTTTCGTTAGTCTTGAACACAGGCCATCTATGTGACAGACGTATTGCAGATTCATGTCAACGGCCATCCCTAATATTTTAATATGTTCAGCCATAGTGATGTTGTTGACTGTATTTAAAGATTCCTTTGCAAAGAAGTGCGTAAATACAGTTTTATTGCAATTTACCATAACATTATTTCTGTCGCACCAGTTAGAAAATTCGGCAGTTACATTCTGTATGTTATTCTGTAATTCGTGTAGAATACTTCCATATACAATAACACTGGCGTCGTCAGCATATAATATAACTTTGCCACTTTTAATGAAGGTGGGCAGATCATTAATGAACAATATAAAAAGAAAGGGGCCATAACTGATCCCTGTTCAATACCGAGTTTTACGCTAAACTCAGATGAGCTGGTACCATTGTAATTTACAGTCATCTTTCTAGTATGAATGATTCCAAGTATCTAAGGGAGCTCGAATCCCTATCGCGTTTAACTTCAGCAGAAAGTCATCTCTGATGCTATCAAATGCTGACGCGAGACCAAAACACATAACGGCCACGTATTTACCGAAATCTACAAGATCATGTATATTTTGAATAATATCAATTATCGGTGTTTCAGTAGAGCGCGTGGGAAAAAAACCATGTTGATGTTCAGTAACAATATTATGTTCAGTAACAAAGTGTAGCACTCTATTTGCTACAGCTTTTTCCAAAGTTACTTAATATTGTAATCTGACGATAAATATCACTTTTAGATGAGCCACCTTTCTTAGGACTGTAGGATATTTCAGGAGTGTATGGATCGCTAGGTATATAATTAATATAATGATCGAAATTAATATAATCATTTGTGTGTTTGAGAAAATCCCACTTGGGAATCGAACCCTCTTATTTATCAAGTTTGCCTACTAAGGCGTGAAAACAGAAATAAATATGAAAATAAGAAGAAAGCAGGTGTGCCATAGTTATGCAAGAGAGGTCGCTGTAGGCGGGAAAAAAGAGAAGACTGGTATTGTGACAGCACTAGGTGGCATGATAAGCTGTGATCTGTAATACTTAAATAAATCTC
>WYDF02092931.1:0-10839 GCA_009867245.2 Adranes taylori | reverse complement strand
AACACCTCAAAATACTTTTCTTTTGCGAGAATTTCATCAGGACTCGATCGTAATGAATTAGCAACGTTACATCAACAATTAGGTGGTTACTGGATTCCACTAACTGAAAACGGCTATGAGGATTTCTATACATTTTCTAAAGTTAAGCCAGATGTTTGGATCAAGCCTGTTAATTCTGTCTGTGTTCTAGTAAACATTTATAAAACAGTTATGTTTATCGGTTTCGTTTAGAGATTGATTTTCTTATGTAGGTACGAGCTTCTGAATTAATAAAGTCATATGGCGCTAATCCGGATTACAAATGTGGTTACACTTTGAGATTTCCAAGAATACAAGCACTTCGGTTTGATAAGCCCGTTACAGATTGCTTAACAATGGATGAGCTGCAGTTATTAACTAAAGGTTCTTCTCCTGTACAAAAACTTAGTAAACGTCATTTGGATCTCGGCGATCTTCAAATTTCGGAAACCAAACAGAAGAGGTCTAAACGTAGCATCATATTGGATTGTCCGAAAGTAGAAGTACAAACTTCTATTTTAGAGAATTACGAATTCTATGTACTTACTGGTAAAGATGAGTGGAATAAGGAACAAGTAGAATTGGCGATTAGACAAAATAAAGGTAGAATCGTACGACACGAAGGGCCAAATACATTATGCATGTTGGCTGGAGATGATCATATGCGAATTAAAACTTATAGAGGTGACACTGATATTGTTAATGTGGAGTGGTTGAAGAATGTTATAGACAGGAGACAATTTGAAATGTACAATGTTAAAGATATGATTTATTTTTCGGATAACACTAGAAAAAAAATAATGAGTATTTATGATAAATACACCGACCCATACATAAAATATGCAACGAAAAGTAGTTTGGAATTCATAATTGATAATGTTTTTACTGAAGAACTTGAAAAAGTATTTTAACTTTAAGTCTAACGCATTTTTTTATTGTTCAATCATTTTCAGGTGGATTACGTGAATCCAACGTCTACTGAAATTCGTGAATTCAACAGTATGATTAATTTTGAAGATCACAAAAATAAATTTTTAGGTTACAGTGTTTATTTCGACAAATATAAAATTATTAATGATCATGACACCGCTTTAATTAACGATTATTTTTCCGAAGAAATAAATTTTAAATTCAGAGGTGGAATTTCTTGTGATTATTTAAAGCAAGATACTCAGTTTGTTATTACAAACAAGAAGTGAATATATTATTACCATTTCTACTACGAACAAAATTATTAATTTTTGCTTATTCCATTTTTAGCGATGAAGACAGAGCCCAAGTAATTGAAATATATTTGAAAGAAATTAATTGCAATGCCAAAGTTTTAAGAAATATATATGAAATTTTTAATATGTCCCATACCTAATAAGGATTTTTAGACTTTGTAATGCCTAAATATAATATACAATTTATATTTATTAAATATTTATAATGCGTTTAAAGAATTGTTTATTATTAGAAGAGTAAATAAATCTTCTACTTTTCCTCTCCTCTTCCTTCCTTCTTCTCTCCAATCTTCTCCTTCCACCACGAATCAAATCTTTGTCTTTTTCCAGTTTGTTTAACAATTTCGGATTATTTGTTGGAGATTAATAAACAATTTAAATTGAGTTAAATTTAACTAAAATACATACAGCGCCATCTTGCAAGATGCAAAGAAGGTACAGTCAAGGTTTCCACAGTTTTTATATAGTTATACACCAAGTGCGACGCTTCGGACTCGAAGATAAATTACTTCAATATTTAACTTATTATATTAACTAAACGCTCCTCAACATCTAGGTACGAGGTAGATAACATCTAGGTAGGTATAATAAATTACTTTCAGAAGGGAAGGGCACAAATTTTAATCATATTATAAGAACTAATTAAAGGTAGTCACTGTAGATTTTTTACCTAGAGCTGATCTAGATAAGACGCTCTAATTGGAGTCTAGAAGTGTACACAGCAGATAGAGCGCTCTAGCGGTAACCAATCTAGACTCTAGCTAGTTTAATCTTGCGTATGTGCACAGTGTCAAGACGCTCTAGCTACCATCGCTCTAAACTCTAAGTAGAGAGTCTAGTTAAACTAACCATGTGCTGTGTACACCGTCACTTATCTCAGCTCTAACTAGATCGCTTTAGCTCTATTTAAAAGCTGACTAATTTTTTCTGTAATTGCTAGAATACTCTGTTTTGGTTAATTTGTGAAATTCATTTATTTAATTTATATTAATAAATTACTTTTTGGTTGAACAATAATTTTTTAAATGGCTGAATCTCAATTGCCTGAAAGTGAAGAGGTGACAAAATTTGTTTGGGAGATAGGAACAGTTTATAAATGCATTGAATTGGTAGAAGCTCGTCCAAAAATCTGGACTTGCACGTTGAAAGTGTACAAACATAGAAATGTTAAAAATCAAATAATTGAATCAATAGCAGTCTTTAAATTTAAGTGCGGAGGTGGTAAGAAAAAAACTTCATATAATTTGCGTTGCCAATTAAATACGGAAATTATAAAAATTAAACAGGAAAAGTGGAGCAGGGACTAATGAAATATACACTTCAAAGTGGGAGTATTTTGAGGCACTACAGTTTATGAACTCAAATGCAACGGAATGTTCAAAAAATGTTGACAGCCACAGTGCACCTGATATACAAAATAAGGTAAGTAAATAAGATAATTTCATAATTAAATGTTTATTATTGTATTGTAAAATTATAATTAAGCATATCGATATTGTCACGTTAATTCTAGGGCCATAAAATAAGCTTTAAAAGGATCGCGCACCTGTTTAGCCGTACAGCTAGCATTTCTATTTATGCTTACATTTTGCAATGAATATAATGAGTTTTGTGAAACTTCATCCTCTCTCCAAGTATCGTGAATAAAATGTCCGTTTTCTTCCCTACCAAATGTGCCTTGAGGTGCCTATCGAGCAGAACATTTTTCAATCAAATAATTATACGTAAACAATAAGCAGCTTGGACAAGTTTTATTACTTTTTCAGAGCACAGTTCTATAGGTTTTCGATAAACACGGAAACGAACAGATAACAAACCAAAAGCATTTTCTACTACACGACGTGCTCGAGAAAGTGTATAACACGATTTTCAATGGGTTGGTTTCGGTTGGTTTCGCTCAGCATATACGCAAATTCTCCCTCTGAAACGCGGCATTACAACCTACATCAATGTACAAATATTTATAATCAGCATTAACTAGAATTATTTGGGTACCCCCAAATACCATCAAAATGTTGTGCTTCGTTTTTCCACTCTTCTAACGTACTAGGGATCTGTATCAAATAAAAAAAACATACATTCTTTTTGGCAACTTTTTATTTCATTTCAGGATCATGAGGAAATTATACAACAGGAATCGGGGATTGAGGCTTTAGAAGAATGCGGTTTTAGTGTCACAAAAAGTAATAAGTCAAGAAGAAGACTGGTGGCCTATTCAGTAAATAAAGATGATAATATCATGAATGAGGCTATGGCGATTTTACGAACTCCGAAAGATGATTATTATGACATATTTGGGGAGTTGATGGCTGTAGAATTGAAGGTACGAAGTGATGGAAATAAAGAAAAAATGAAACGTATGATACAAAAAGCTTATTGGATATTGGACATTTTAGATATTGCAGTAGAGGACCACATGCAACAAGTATTTTCTGTTGTTTCTCCCAACTATTCGAGCTGTGATGGGTACGCCTATTCGTCCAACAATTCTCTTGTTTTTTTCGTGATGAATTCTGAGCCGTGATGCTCCCACCCCTCCAACCATAACATACCATACGCTTTAGCTGCAAAACTGCCGTACCCAAAACTGCACTGCTTTGGCGCAATTTTATACAAAAATTAATTGTCTCACCTTTAGATAATCCGTCTTCCGATAATCCGTCCACGTGTAGTGCCTCAGGAACAATCCGCGAAATAGTTGTACATAGAATTCTAAACAGATAGCTTAACGATTGATAACTGTCACCTACATATAACAACATTTATTTGTACATTTTTAAAATAATAAAATAAATTTTAATTTAAAATAATAATTTTTGTGTTTTTACCTATACACTTTGTGTCATTCATATAAAATTTTCATTAGAACCTACGTCTTGAGCACTTATTTCTTTTAAATAACTTCGCATGTACTCCCGTCTTCTTCTGTTTTGGATATCCACTACATAACCCACAACCTCTTATTTTTATAATTTTTTTTTAAATAGAGAATATATTATTAGAACAGCAACATGTTCTTTTTGCCGGGAACTCATTACTTGCTCTCAAATTAGCAAAACAAAAAAAGTAACTACATGTCTTTCTCTGTCAAATAAAGTAGATAATTTTTTCTCTAGATGAAGACTGGCTAGACCAATTTATCTCTACAAGTGTACACGCGTAACCGATCATCTAGATTTGCTCTATAACTGCTCTATCTAGAGAAAAAATCCTCTACAGTGTACACACGTTGAGCATATGTAGTGTACACATGTTGAGCATAATGAGCATATGTAGATTTGTTCTAGTTATATTTTCTCTAGGGCTGCTCTAGCTAAAGAACAATGTTGTACAGTGTACACATAATGCTAGACTAGTCCATAGGACTAGTCGAGGTAGATAGTATCTACTTTATCTAGATTTTTTCTACAGTATACAGCTACCTTAAGGGTTATTTGGAGCGAGAAAATTAGTACAGTTTAAAATGTTAATAGCTCAGATTTTTGTGGTTTGAGTTTTTGATTTAATTGAAAATGAATATTTTAAATTATTTTGTTTGGAGTTTAAATATAAATCGTTTTTTATTATTAGTTGTTTTATTTGTAACTGTCTTTAAATATAATACTCATGCTTTTTGTTTGTGTATTTTTAAATTGTTTTGTACTGTAATGTATTCTATTGGCGTGTCTATTCATTGTATGGTAATGAAAGGACAAATAAATTATCTATCTATTTATTAATTTTAAATGTGTGATGATACTAAATACATTTAATATCATAATTATATTACTGTATCTAATAGAACTATACTATTTAATATATCCTTATATTAAAGGCATCTAATATTACGATACATTTAAAAAGATTGTGTTATTAAATTAGTGATGCATTTAATATCACAGAATATTTAAAAGGATCGGGAAATTAAATGGATTTAAAATTTTGATTGATTTAAATTCAATAGTTCTATTAGGTACCGTCAGTGATAAGGCCCATTTTAGAGTTTTATCGCAGGTACCATCGTTTGTGTGTGAAATGTGGATCAAGGGGATATTAATTTATTGGCCATAATATACAATGTTGTATTCTGAGCTTTGCCATGTATCTATGTTCTTATACTTTCATGTGATTAGCTAAATTAAAAGATCGCTAAAAATAAAAATTAAATGTATTTGTTCTGTAAATGTAGTATTACTCTGTAGTATCTTTAATGAATTTTTGCCAGTTTACTGAATTGAGTATTTAGAAATAAGATTAATAATTATAATAATATATAACAATTAAATTAATATTTTTATATCGATAAACTGAGGAACTTGCTTTTGAACCAATCACATTGCTTTATTTTGGCCTTCATGCTGAGCGGTGTTGGGATTAACAAAACTAACGCTCGCAGACGTTAAAAGTAGACATTTATGTCATGCAAAAATCGTTAAAAGTGAATGT
The DNA here is from genome assembly GCA_009867245.2 of Adranes taylori. NCBI lineage: Eukaryota > Metazoa > Arthropoda > Insecta > Coleoptera > Staphylinidae > Adranes > Adranes taylori. The sequence continues at coordinate 5,170 of WYDF02092931.1, read as the reverse complement.
ATTTCCTTCCAGTGCAATCGAATTGAATGGTTGAAGGTTAGTTAGCTGTTAAAGGTTATCGGAAACTACCTTTTGAACAGATCATTTAGTTGAATTATTATTGTTGATTTAAACGTAGACGACGGTTTGGTTTAAAGAATAATCTTGCAATATGTCTGCAAATTCAAACCCCCTTGCTTTGATATATGGAGGGAAAGGTGCTTTGGGCTCGCAATTGGTTGAAGCGTTTAAGAAGAAAAACTGGGTTAGTATGATCTGTATTCTGTTATCTTCTGTAAATCTTCTGATCATGATCTGTAAATCTTGAATTTTATTTAGAATCTTTCATTCCGTAGGTTGTATATTCTGTAGATATGGATCAGAATAAGTTAGCGAATATTAGCATTGTTATTGATGGGGAAGACACGTTTTCAGAGCAAGAGAGCGTTATTCTCAATGCAGTTGAAGACGCTTTGAAGAAAAAAGGAGGAAAAATTGATGCTATTATTTGCGTTGCCGGAGGATGGGCTGGTGGCAATGCGGAATCAAAAGGTAGATTATATTATTAGGCCCTTTTTTATATTACATTCTTTTTCCTTTTTAATCATTTTGTTCCAGATTTTTGCAAGATTGCTGATTTAATGTGGAAACAAAGTGTATGGAGCTCTTTAATAGCAAGTCATGCAGCTGCTAAATATTTATCACCTGGTGGATTATTAGTTTTGACTGGTGCGAATGCTGCCCTGTCACCAACTCCTGGTAATTTTAACGTTTTCCATTGTCTAGAATCTAGATCATTACCGAATTATTATTAATTTTATTTTATGTTTGGCTTACAATCTGCATCATAAGTGATTATATTAACTAATAATCATCATAATAACTTGTGTTCTACGTTAATACGTACCATTATGATTCAGGAATGATTGGATATGGTATGGCTAAAGCTGCTGTTCATCATCTGGTGAAATCTCTAGGTGCCGACGGAAGTGGAATTCCGGCAGGGAGTTGTGTGACGGCGATTTTACCAATAACTTTAGACACTCCCGCCAACCGCAAAAATATGCCAAAAGCTGATACTTCAACTTGGACTCCTCTTGAATGGGTAGCCGAGTGAGTTATCTTTAACAAGTTTCTTGCATTCTTATTGCTTTTTTAACAACATCTTGTTTCAGTTTATTGGTGAAATGGGCCCTAAATGAAAATCGCCCCAAAACTGGATCTCTTTGTAAACTTGAGACGATTAATTCGCAGAGTGGACATACTGTCGTTGAGTAAATGAATCTGATATATATGCCCCAATATAAGCATCACATATAAATTACTCTAATTATTAATATATTTGTAAACTTACTGGAATTCATAAGTTTTTTATATATTTTTAATTACATATTTTGAATTTTAATTTGCTTTCTTTCGAAAATTAAAATGTGGACCAAATACTCATAAGTTTTTGTGATTTAACATATACTATTTTGTAAAATGTATTTTTGATATGTTTACTTGTTAAAATATTTTATTGCTTAACTGTTCTTTAAATAAACATATAGTATCGTATGTTTTGTATTTAACTAAGTAGTAGTTAGCCTGGCGTTGTCGGGGTATTTATTTCTTTTGCTTTTATCTCTCAGGGGTATCTTTCCCCAAAATACTTTTTACCAGATTTTAAATAATGTTTGGTATCAATTGTTCAAGATATTCATGAATTGTGCTGGAATATACAAGTGTTTAGTTTTAATTTGAATCTAGCTGTAGATTTGATAAGAGTAATGAGTAATGGTTTTAGAATGAATTAAGCCTTTTCACTCTGAAAAATATTCATGAAATATGAGTTTGATAAGTAAAGATTATATTCAATTTAATTGACTTGTTCTAATAATTCTGCAAGTTAAATTATACGTGACCAGTGTGACAAGGTCGTTGTGTAAGAAACCAGTAACCTGTATTATCGACATCAAAGAAGTTGATGAGAAGCAGGATCGGATCTAGTTGAAGAATATATAAATGAAGTTAAATTTTTAACTTTCACAAATTAAAATTTGTGAAACTTTTAATATTTTTGGGATAGTTTTTATTGTGTTACAAATGTTGACAGGAAGCCTGGGGTGTTTTTAATTTACTATATCACTGGCTGAATTTAGTTCTGCATCTTATGTGGGGTTCACACTATGCAACTACTTGCATGTAAACAAACTCATTCACACTAAGCATTCTTCGATGCAATTTATTGCATGCAAAAATTGCACAAGTAGAACCGGTTCTGTTATCTCTGCATCTTTTCCACTAAATTGTAGTAAAATAAGTGGTGCCAATCGGCACTTATGTCATTCAATATGTTAAGTTTGTTTGGGTTCTTTAGACTGTACATCTATAATTATAGATAACAGTCACATTTTCGGTATCCATTCTTTCGATATTTCTATAATATACAGACTACTGCCACAACGGATGCCATAAAATCCCTCCCAGAACAAAACTGCAATTTATGAATGAACTTCAAACTACTATGATCATTTGTATTGATAGGTTATAAGTTGATGAAAACAAAAAAAAACCTGCATAGAAAGTTACCAGATAGACAGTTGTATGTATATTGCATGGTATTGCAGAAATGTGAATGATTCTGTAATTTTAGGCTTAATGCAACGAAAAGCGTGAATATTGTGCATTAAATTGCATGCAAGTCATTAATTGCATATGTGTAAACCCCATGAAGTATTAAATATGTAGTTTTCAAGGATGCCGTGTAAAATAGTATATTTGTTTATATTGTTGATAAATCAGAGTGATTTAATGTAAATATATACTGATTCAAACGGGGATATTTGATTAAGTTTTACAATTTACAATACACATATATGGAACTGAACGGTATATCATTCATGAAGATTCGATTTCAGGATATTTATACAAACTATTATGGCGCAGTCCACAAATACGAATGAAATAATCAAATATTGTAAAATTTCAATGGATTAATCCAAATGATAAAATAAATATTAATCTTCATTTTGCTATTCATGTTTTGTGTATTGCTGTTTTACGATCTGCATACTCTCCCTGGGCCCTGCGCCAGGAAGGGCGGTGGAGAATAACTGGAACTTTCAATAATCTATTCTAAAAAAGGTAAAGACCAAAAACAAAAAGAGCAGAAACAGAAGCAAATGTCTTCCTAGAAATTAAATCTACCACATGAGCTGAAAATCTTATTCACTTATCACAATAAGAGATCACGATCAATATATTCCATAATTTAATTAGATAATAGATGGTATGGTGTGCGTTAATCTGTAATGCGTGGAAATGGAAAAATCTGCATTTCCGCTTTTTTGTTGAACATTGTAAATATTCGCGCTTAAAAATTGTGTCTGTGCGTAATTTTGTGCGTGTTCGTGCATAATTTCCCAACAAGAGAAAAACAGGGCAACCTCCGGCGACTGTTCCACCTCTAAGCGCTACACTACATATTCGTTTCGATAATGGATCCTTTAATAGCGGACCACCTTGGATAAAGGATGCAGCATGGATAAAGGGTGCAACATGTATCATCACACTATTCATTTGTTTGTACAAGAAAGTTGATCGAATGTTGAATCTGTGATGTCTTTGAATATGCTCTATTTTGTGATATGATGCATTTCTGGAATAGATTTTTAGTAAATTTTTGATAATAACATTGCATTGTAACTTTTAAACAATATAACTTCTACCTGGTAACAAAATAACGAAAAACATCTGGGAGACGAACGAAATAATAGTTCTATATACGTTAATAGTTCATATAATTCGATATCAGTAGAGACATTTTGGAATTATTTTCCATGCAATTAATTAGTTGTAGATAAAAACGTGTACTGCGATTATTTTGTGCATCACATGGGACAGCATTCCTTGAATCAGTATTTTTCGATAGAATTAAATGTATCCACACTCGTACTTTAGATGAGTGAGGTCCTAAGCTAATCCATTATGCAGGCCCTTTTGCGTGTGAGACCATAAGCTGTAGCTTCTTCAGCTTATCGATAAATCTGGATCTGAATGCATCTGCATCGTATGGTATATGTTTAATACCTTTTTGTTTATAATGATTGATAAATACACATTTGTGTTTATTAAGTAGAATTTTTATAATTTTTTTGTAAGAAATTGAAATTGAGTTATAACATTAATGTTGTGTCATAGATACTATTTTATTTTGGGAGCGTAAGTTCGAATTCTACTGGCTGTGCCATGTTTTATTTTTACTTTTATGTGAATTTATTTAAATACAATATATTTCATAACTATCAACAACTGTCAATTTTACAATCGCCATGTACATTACAATAAAAGTGTACACCAAGTTCCCTATACTACTCATCTATATGACAGTTACAACCGCATTTTAAATATTACACAATTTTAAATGAGTATAAGTTGGGATTAATTGTACGGTTGTAGAGGGAACTGGCTTATTCTCCGTCATTTTCTCCTCACTGAAGCCCCGGGACATTCACAATATTATTATAATATGTTAACGCATTAAATATAATGTAAAAATATTGGCGAATGTTTTGCATTCACCATTCCTCTTACCTTGTTTTGATAGAATATATTGGCGAATGCTTCGGGATCGATTTTCGGGTACTTTTACTCAATTTGCTCAGTTCACATGCCCCGTCTCCTACAATGACGTCGTTTGACTGGACACGACTGGTCAAGTAAATATTTGGAATCTGGACACACCGGAATCAAGTTATTATTTTTTAATGGTAAAAAAGTTGTTTATGTATTTTCCTGTTACTTAACATTATAATATTAATAATTATTTACCATAATTATTAATAAATCATGCAAGAAGCTGATTCTTATTACCATCATAATAATATTATAATCAAATGATATGGCTTTAATTACAGCAGCGTCCACAATGCTGCACTTATTTGATTAAAAAAGTTCTTTTTCTTTCACTCGTTCTTTTTCTTCTTTGAAACTTTATAAAAAAAATTTAAAATTCACGGAAAACAAAACAAAATAAATGTCATAATTATAACAGTTTACTTGTGTAACCTCTCTTCCAGGCTGCGCCAGTGTGTAGCCATTTGCGCAAAGACACTTGTCAAATTTGGAGGCTTCTTTGATTTGGGCTGGAAGCTGGTCAATATTTGTCGGCCACCTCGACAAATATCCAAGCATCGGCCAGTATCAAATA
>WYDF02092909.1:0-10839 GCA_009867245.2 Adranes taylori | reverse complement strand
TATATATACATAGCCTTTGTTTATAACACTCATATTATTCATTCTGAATTAAAATAATTAAGTTTCTGTTGATAGATCTTATTATAAACTTTATACATAGTTATAAAATTATCAGACGTAATTGACTGGCATATAAATATAACGAGTGATTTTCTTTGTTTCATAAAAAGAATAATTTTATTATTTGATTGTTGAAACTACATTTTGCTTTGCCTAACGAATTATCAGTTTAAATTTTAATTCCTTATTAACATTTGATATTTGTTAGAAGTTTATAATATCTATTTGAATGTTTCAAGAATATTTTATTCTGAAACAACTTTTTAGACAACTCTATAAATAGTTTTGTATTTGATATGACAAAGTTTTTACTTCTGTTTTAGGTGATTGTTTAAATACATTTATTTTGTTTTTACCAGAATTGTTTGTTTTCTTTCGCCTTTTTTGATGATTGATTTTTTTTGTCTGTAGCGTTAATATCTTCTATATTTTGTTCAAAACGACGCGATTTCTTTAAGATGTTTTCCTAAGTTTTCAGATCATTTCTTTAAGTTGTCTTCGATGTAGTTTCAGTTGCAAGCTCTATCATACGCGTTTACTGCAGCGTCGACAAAATGTGTTGGAGTAGTAGCTTATCTCCATATGCCATTAGTTCATACGAACCTGAAACGTGTTCAAAAAATATAGGATTTTCTTTGATTATGGTGTCAGAATTGACATCCTGTATGAAGTTTCTTTTGTCAAAGAATGTTTATTCCCCAACAGAATTGTGATGCTTTAGTGCTTCACTGATTATCAACAACAGAGAAGTTTTCTGATTCATCAATAATTGCCTCCTTTAAAGCTTAAAGAATGTTCTGAGCTTTTTAGTTACATACAAAAAAAAATATAGATTCGCTAATATATATCTATATGTTAATATATATTCACTTGATTTATTTCCTAACGTAATTACATGTTTCATTTACTCAATTTATCTTTGTGAAATATTTTTAAACAATTAATTTAAATAATCAATATTTATTTTTATGAATACTTGACTTTAGACTGCTGTCTTAATAAAACAAAAACTTCTATTAATAGTTCGCATTAGAAATTTTCCCAAAGTATTACAATAATTAGATTTGCTTTGCTTCTATACAAAATTTAACCAACTGTATTATATTTTATACTTTACATTGATTTATTGTTATAAAACCAATTTTACAATATATGATCCATTTAAAACGTAATAAGCTTTTCCCCTTATTCACTTTAATTTTATTATATTATCACTATCTTATACAAATTTTTCTCTACGTTTTGGCAATTACATTCCTCGCCTATTTCGGTGTAAAAGTTGGAGATCAAGACAAAACTTGGGCATCCCATCATGGTTGCCTTACGTGTGTTGAGGGACTGAAACGGTGATCAAAGAGTGAAGAATATTGTTTCAGATTTGGCGTTCCGATGGTTTGCCGAGAGCCACAAAATCATAAGTGATGATTGTTACTTTTGTTCAACCGGTGTTCACGGTTTCAAAGAAAAGAATAAAAAGAACATCGTCTATCCAAATCTGACAGCCGCTTTAGGTCGTGCCGCTTATGGTCCAGATGTACCAGTACATAAGCAACCAGAATATTTACCTGTAGTAGCTGGTTCAGAAATTGAATTAAGTGAAGACACCGATCATAACGAAGTAGAGTACGAATCAAGCAATTCTGCTCCACAAACATTTACACAAACTGAACTGAACGATTTTACTCGTGACTTACATTTGACCAAAGAGACTTCAGAATTGCTTGGTTCACGGCTTTAAGATAAGAAACTCGCGTTTCGTTTTCCTGCTTCAGGCACAGAAAAAAAGATTATATTCCATACATTTCGGAAGAAGGAGGCTTGGTATTCAGCAAAGATGTGTGTGGACTGTTTAAGACACTCAACATTCCTTACGAAAACTCTGATTGGAGACTATTCATCGATTCATCGTAACGAAGCCTTAAAGTTTTCCTGCTTTACAACGGGACCAGGTATGGGTCAATACCCAACTGCTCTGATAATTATCAGAGCAATTGACATTAAAACTAAATAGTAAAATGTATAGGTTAGAATGCACATGACCTTGAGAATGGCAATGCATCCTATGAGATAACTAAAATCTATAAATAAATGCGCAGCCCTCAGAACAGTTTCTTTACCGTAAACTTTTGTACACAATACTCTTGTACATAACAGAATATAATCGGATTATAACTTACTACAAGAAATAAAATTATAGTACAAAAATATTAATATTTACCTTTACGAAATGCCGGTGTGCTCCTGTTTGCCGCCATTATACACAAACATATGTTGTCCAACTGTTTCTGCAAGTTAACTATAGCACCAAAGCAGTACTGCCGTGAAAAGTTGAAAAGTTAGGTGTCAGCGAAAATTTATTGCGTGAGACACGTTGCGAGGAATTAGTGATTTCAGTTCGCTTATAGATGCTGTGACGTTATGAAAAGTATGTATCCTGTCGAACACTTTGCCATGTTAAGGGTACAAAATTTGAAATAGCTGGAGCGTTAAATGTATATTGGAACATGTAAACTATTCATTTTTATTAGTTCTACTGTATATACTTTACGTACTTTAAATATTCATAAGTCAGGGTGACTAAATTCTAGGAAATGTTTTAGTTATTTAAGCATTGTTGCCTTACAATCAAATTCGTTCTAAAATAAAATTATTTAAACTAATTAATAAAGTTATAGATTGTAACTTTCAGACTTAAAATATCATATTAAACTGACTTCATCAATTTAATGTAAATTAAACTTCAAAGACGAACAATTAATTCTTTGTAGTTATCCATTGTGTATTGCTTAGTGTCTCGATATCTGTGCACGACAACAACCTTCGTAAAAGGCGTGAATTCCCAGCGATTAAAGCGCGTGTCAAAATGGTTTGAGCAAGATCCTAGTGTCAGATGCTTTGCGACTTTTTTAGTAAGGGTGGGAAAAATTGAGTACAGGATACAATACCTTATTAGGTAATGTAATAGCGATAGTTTCACGGGAAGAAATTAGAAGGGGAGCTTGTACCAATTTCCAGGAGCCGCTCTTGGCAAGTAGCGAGCTGTTAGAGCCATTGTAGAGAAATTCTCATATAAAAACAGTTTATTTAAACCGTAACAGTTAATGCTTGAATTTCTCTCACATAAAATAATCTTAGATAATATGTTCGTGATGACTTTTTTTCTAAAAATATATTGACGTGACGTAAAGTAACTTTTCGAGGTTGGATTTGAAATTATAGTGAAAGCATTAATGGGACAGGACTGAAATGAGTCACAAATGGATAAATAAATAGCATAAAACGGTGCATTATCAGGTGCGACAAAATAAAAAGCAGGATTGTTGCTACTATCAAAGATATCGTAAAGTTAAACCCTAAGCATTATATTAAATTATTATTGTATCTGTCATTATTTCATCATTGTATTAAACGCCCATCGATTGAACATGATAGAAAATATATCATATTATGATGCTAGTATGGAAAAATTGCTTTAGATAAGTTATTAACACTACAAAAAAAACTTCCAGCAGCAAGAAAAAATGTATTGTCTGTGGTTTCAACTCTTACAATCTTCAATGTCCTGTCTTCTTTGAACATCATTCATTTAGAGACTTAATGCATACTTCAAGAAATGAGAACTTTTAATTTGATGAAAATTTTATGAAACAATTTAGAGAATACTGGAATTTTCAACAACGGATGGATTTAAAAATGATTCTAAAAGTATTTAAAAACTGATGTATGTAAATATAGTTATTTTTGGAACGTCTAGTTATATCTAGCGTAAAAAATAATATTAACAATACAACATAACTACAAAATGGTTTACATTTCTATCAACACGAAGATCTGTGAACGATGAGTAAAAAAGGATCCGAGAATTACCCTTAAACATTCGCCAATATTTTAATATATTCTATGGAATAAATAATCGGAATGGTGAATGCTTAGGATCTTACTGAGCAAATGTGCTCTAGAATCGACTCTTAAACATTCACAATAAATGCATTCTATCAGATAGGTAATCGTCAAAAGAGGTCATTGAACGGGGCAGAACCCGCAGTTTCCCCCTACTCACGTTCACAAGTTCAGAAAAAGAAAATAAATATACAATTATATTATTTTCTCAATATAACTTATTTTTTGATCATGTATAAGGCCCTCAAATTTTTATATGAAATAATAGTTTAGCGTCGAGCTTAAAATTCCATAGGCACACACATAACACTTCATTTCTCGTCGCGATTTGGCTATTGTGATTATGATGATACGATATTAGTTTGCTCCTTTTTTTTTACTTTTAGCTAGTATATGGAGCTGAAGAAAAGTTGGTTTCGAAGTGAATAAATTTGACTGAAAGAAAACTTTTCGGCGAATACCGTATGCGTAACTTGGATTTTAAAAAGATATGTAACTAAAGTTTTGAATTTGTTTAGAACTTTCTTGCTTTACTTGTTCCCAAAATTTAGACGGACAAGATTTAGTTACTAAGATAAGTCAATTTAAATCTAGTTATCCTGAGATTTTCATTTTCTTACACCAACTTTCTAAAGAGTTCATGCATCATAATAAGTATTATGATTGGATAAATAAAAACTATAACAACTAAGTGTCAATTTAAATTGAGTGCATTATCCGTTAGAGATATTTGGAATTACTATCAACAGTTTCAAACTTCCGCTAAGTGATTAATAATTTTTGATTTGAGCTTTCTTTGCTCAATGAAATTACTGTATGTTCCTTGACATTTTCCTGTAGTCAGACAAAACGCGACAATTCGAAACTTTTGCAACAGCAGCTTCTCCGTTTTAAGCTTGTCAGTTTTTTGCTAAAATGATTGCCTCCTTAGTTTTTAATTCAATATAAATCCTACTTTGAATCCTTGAATCTTACAACGTGTTTCCTATTTAATAAACTATAACAAATTATGAGAAATTTCATTTGGTTTCCGGTTGCATTTTAATGTGTTGTCAAGTTGTTCAATTATTTCAATATTATTGCCGCCTAAAACTAACTTAGAACTTTTGAGCGCTTTATGAAACGATAAGAAAATATTTTCTACACTTTCGACTGTTTGATCTTCCCAAGAATGGCAATAAGATTGTCGAGATTTATTGAAGACTTGATATTGAATAGATTAAATGGAATTGAAGTAACCTACGTCCATAGTAGAATAAAATCTAGATTGTAAGGTTAAGGTAATATCCATCCGTCTTTATGTCTAGCTATAAATCCAGAATTATTAATTTTAGCATAAAAACAAGTATTATCCTGTCGTATTTTAATTTTCATAGATTTATGATTTTGTGGTCATTTGTTTTTAATTGCAGCGCTTTTCCTATAATAAGTAGGGGTATGCTCATAGTAGCACCGATAGCGGGCGATTTGCCCAATGACGTCAGCCGTATTGGTCCGATCATTTCAAGCATGATTAGAAATATACAGGTGGTCTCAGTACCGCCTACTATATCGAACGATTTCTCTGATGAAAATGTCTGACGGCTAAAGTCTGTGCTATTGTGACCGTGGCCATTTCAATTGGTTTTGTCACAAATATTCCTTTTGACCGATCCTTAGAATTTTTTTCGGCGGAAGTACACCGTTAGCGAGATGAGTAGAAAGGGATTTGAAAGGTATTCTTGTAAGATTATAGGATTTTTCATCCTCTTCAGTCATGCTTTGATGTGTCTAAATTAATTTAATTTTAGTGGGTGGAGGTAATTCAGGGGCACAGGTCTAGATCCATAAATCCATCACTTTGCTGCGTGGTTACCGAGCTCCTTATCGATACACCGACGAAAATCGTACTGCAGACCCAGAGACCCTTAAATCACTTAATGCACCTAAATGCTACAGCATTCGCTTTACATCCAAGGAAAACAGGAATACATCCTTAACAGGAATACATCCTTTTGATTTGTAGATGCTAATGGTAGCAGTAGAAGAGATGGGTGATTCTTGTTTTGTGATTCTTGTTTTGTCTTTTTTTACTTTTCTAATAATTTTTGTGTTTTTTTTCTTTGTTATATAGTTATATTTTATGTTCTTTGTTTTTTTGTCTTTTCATATTTTTTTACTCTATTACCCTTCTACAAAAGGTGACTGAATGGGACAAAATGGGACTGAATCGAGGATTTCCTTCAGGAAGCTTTTGCATTGACTGAATAATACTGGCTTGTGTGTGGGAAAACAGTCACCTAAGCAACTTAGGACCCCAGGTTTGGACTTTCCAAGTGGATCTCAAAGTGCTGTAGGCTATCGGGTTGTTTTCTTTTGAGTGTCTAAGTGGATATTTAGATTGAAGTGATTCCAATCTGTCACTAATAGAAGTTGCCGCGCAATTTTCGTACAGATTAGCGCTTGCAAACTTATAATCAAGTTTGTGAATTTTCCTAAGGATCGCAGCTCACAAGTTGTTAGACTATGAATTTCTTTGTATATGTCGGAAGAGTATACAATGATCTGTAGTCGATAATTGGTCTTATATAAGTTTTGTAGGTACGGTGGTGTATTTTGGTATCACAGTCTCTCAGTCTTCCTCTGAGAGCTGAAATTAGATTGGCTCGTTTTCTAACTCTGGCTAAAGTTGAGTTTAGGTCGTTTTTCTAGTTGCAAGTTTTGCAGAAAGTTATGCGTTATGCCTAGGTAAATAATCTTATCTTGGGGTAGGAAGGATTCGGAGCAGGAAGGAAGGATAGGCGAAGTCGGATTTCAGAAGAATCTGACGTTTATTTTTTGTGTATTTGGGGTGCTGGATTAGAAAACTTTAGTTTTGATGGAATTTGGTGTCACTCGCTATTTCTTTTCCCAGTCAGAAAACGTGTTGAGATAATTTTGGACGTTGTGACTAAATGATTTTATTTGGGGCCTGTAGATTCAATAGGTTTTTCCATCGGCGTATAGAGCACTGTGACAGTCTTGAGTTTGAGGTTGAGGCATATCATGACAATATGCAATATAGAGCAGTGGCGAGAGCCTTTTAGAAGACCGGCTGGAGGATGAATTTTCCTAACTGATATGTATCCTACTTTTATGCTAGTGAAAGGGTTGGAAATGTAGGATTTGATGAGTTCAAGAGTCCTACGATGGAGTAGATTAAGCTCTGAATTCAAATTGGTTGTCATGGAGCATGTTCAAAACTATCCACAAGCGAATTGGTATCTGCCAGAAAATGGTTGTCAAAAAGGAGGTTTTGTAGCATTTTATGTTTTGAAAGATAAAACAAATGTTCATCCACATGAACTGTATCGATTTGAAATAATATGTGGCTATCTGAGTCTGTATTAAAGCAAACTGTAAACGTTCTTCTTATCTTGCGATGTTAACAATGGCTTGAGTGTATCACTGTCGCACTTGCGCGTTTTTTCCTTTGTGAGATTACATAGTATTCTATCAAATTGGGGTTGTTTTGCTTATTGTCTTCATCGCATTTAGATAGTCATAGAATCTTTATTTGGGACGCTTGTCGACTTAAAACCTTGCGGCCACGTTTCATTTAATTCTTGTTCTAACATTGTCAAATTTTATACCGCGCTTTACGCAGTGATTAACTTTTGACCAGATTAGTGAAATGGTTTTTATTCATTTTAAAATTCTCTTGCAACGTCTCTGATGATTCCTTTTGACAACTTCCTATGGTTAGAACGTTGTGACAGTGTCTGCAGGATAGCACTTTTTTCGTCGTCACTTAAGTCTATTTTCTTCACTCGCGAACGTTGGATTTCCAAGTTTGAGGATATTTGGTGCACCAAAATATTGCATAATTGGAGCGGGTACACGCAGCCAACAATTATGAATTTCAGGGATTCTCACAGGATCAGCAAAATTATTATTAACAGTACTTTACTTATTAAAATTAGCTTATGCTCTTATTACAAACAAATAATTGACACATTATCAAATTGAAACGTTATGTTTGCAAAAAATGTCAAATGAGACAACAATTTTTTAATCAGAAATAGTAATTAGTCGGAGTACACTTTTATCAACTTTAATAAATAGTGATTTGCTAATTAGGTTTTATTGTGTTTTATAGATTTTTTTATTTTTATTATTAAGTTAGTTATTTTTAAAGAATTTGATTCAGTAGAGTATCAAAGACGGAGGGGAGCCAATCTGAAGGTATTTGGCCGACTCTATATATTGTATTAAACAGTGATGTTGAGAGCTAATAACGCGTGTCCTTCCTCTGTTATTATTCATTTAAGGGTCTCCGCATGCGTCCTGTCTGGGCCGACGGCTTCCCCTTTCTTTTGTAATTTGATGGCTAGCAGAACTTCCTCCGTTGAGATGTAGGGACTTGTTTAATGAATATCTCTGATCTGGACGCTCCTCACTAAAACGCTCGTGTACTAATTTTGCACATCCTTTCACCTTGTCCTCGATGATGACCAATATCTCATTGTTGGGTCCTCTCAACATTTGTATATCTCAATATCTTTGGATTCTGCGGTGTTTTCTGTCATTATTCGTATCTTCTTGTTCACATTGAAAATTTTCGATGTGTTTTGGGCCGTCAGCCACCATTCTTTCGTTCCCTTGTATTATCGTGGATCTTTTTGTTCGGCTTTGTATTTGCTGGGTCCTGTCGTCTTTGTGTATGCTAGGATCTGTTTGTATTTGCTGGAATTTGTCTCTCAGATATTTGTTGTAGAATGTCTTTAGTCATTCATGGTTGTTTCTTTTTTTGCTTGTATATCCGATGTCGATTTCATGGGTGTCAGTGAGTGCCTTTTTCAAGACTACCATTTTTCTAGATTCTCTATGCCAGCCCCCGTGATGAGCGTGGCAGTTACCATCCTCTCTTGCAGTCATTGGTTTACAGTTTCTCGTTACATGAATATCAAGACTTATTACATCGATGCGTCTTACTTTTTGTATATGCTTGGTCCTTACAAAGCAACGCTTTTTCAGGTTCACCACTAGCGGGTTGTGATCACTGGAAACCTCAGCGCCAGAGATGTTCTAGCGGAATTTACAAATTTACCCCTTTCGGGTCTGATGAGGATGAAATCCTATCAGCTGGCGATTTCCATGTATATAGACGTCAGGGGTGTAATTTAAAAGCAGGTGGTAACGATGGAAAGTTGTTGTTCAGTGCCGAACTGCACGAGATGGTTACTCATGCTATTTCTTATGCTCAGTCCAAAAGGTCCGGTGGTATACCTTTCAGTCACACCTCCAACTTTGGCATTAAAATTTCCAAGCACCATTGATATTTATCCCTTTTTGGTGAGTGTCATTGCAACCTCTAAACTGCTATAAAATATCTCTATTTTTTCGTCTGATTTGAGAATATGCCTGAAAAGCCCTCATATTGCGGTGAGACGGACATTACAAGTTTCAAAACCATGACCTGCAGAGTAGCATAACCTCCAGAGTAGTAAGACATTCCATGTTCTGTCCTCAGTCTACCAGCACGTGACTCTCTGATTTCCTTGTTGTTTGTTTACGTGAGGATTCATGCACTCTCTCTACACTTAGGAAATGCCCCGAACTCAGACCCAAGTTTTTAACTTCGTTAGCCATTTGGATTAGCATTCCGAGCAACCCCCCCCCTCCCTTCTTCATTCTTAGTTAATCCTCTCACCCCGCAACTTAGTACTAATGAACCTACTGCCTTTCATTTGATGCTAGTGTTGTTCTGCCCCAAATATTTCATTACCCCGATACCACTCCTGCCTGAAAGGCATTCCCCTATTCGCCACTCGCAATTCTACACGGAATATATTTTAATCAAATATATTCCTGTAATTTTTTAGTTTGTTGAAATATTATCTTCGTAGTGTTTAAGTAGTTCTTTAATTCTTAGTTCGGTATATTTCATATAATTGACTCTAAATTGCGTAATATACATTTTAATGAAAATCTCTATTTGATAAAACAATTCGATGCTAACAAGATGACATTTACTGTAAAGATCGCTTAGGGTCGGATTAACATTTTCAATATACTTCTCATGGATGATATCCTAAAAATCAAATGAATATTATAAATTTCAATTAACTGATATAATTAAAATTGACGCACATGAAATATATATGAAAAGACCTATCGCCATTTTAGGATCTCGATAGGACATATTTCCTATATATTTTATTTCTTCCGGATTTAGAAATAACAAATCCAGATAATAGCGTCCACTGTTTCGCACGTACATATAGCATCACTGTGTCAAATGATGAATATTAATGCATTTCCAACGAAGCTATCTGTTTCGTGCTTGACATGTACAAGTCGTTGTCAACCGGATCCGTGTTGATGACGCCTGACGTTTGTGAAGTTTTTGAGTAGGGTAAATTTATTAGAATAAAAGTTTAAGGGTTAATTTTATTAATTAAAAGCAAAGTCGGTTGTAGTCAATTCGATTCTAATTAGATTTTAAAGATTATCGCGACGCCTACAAAGATTCCTAAATGCAGAAAGTTTTACAATCGTCACGAAATTATTGGTTAGGTTTAGAAAAGATCTTGGATTATTTTTCTCCTTGTTTTTACAAATATTTCTTGATATACAAGAAAATTACGCTCAATAGTAATTTTTTTAGACAATTTTTAAGTCCGATATCTTTAAGTAAATAGTCTTCGATGATTCATTTGTCTAAACAGAGTTTCTTCTTGAAACGTTTCTGTTTGATTAGTTAATTTTCGATTTTATCCAATTATTTATGTTCCCATTTTGATTACATCGACATAGATTGATCAATTCATTACTTAGCCATTGTTTATCCGTAATAGTTCTCCAAATTAGTTTTTGCGGCGCCTTAGGGTTTCTTATTTTTGTGATGAAAGAAATTAC
>WYDF02092887.1:0-10839 GCA_009867245.2 Adranes taylori | reverse complement strand
ACTAGATGGTCCGATGATATTAAATGTATCCACACAAATTGGATACAGGAGGCACAGAATAGGAGAATGTGGAAGCAGTCAAGGGAGGCTTATGTCTAGCAGTGGACTTTTGTCTTCCTTTCATCTGAATTGTGGTTCTTCTAAGTTGCAAGTAAAGGATGGGTGAGGTCCTGCACATTTTGCGCATTTGAGCAGCCGTGCAACGGTATTGTACGTGCCTTTGGCATTTATAGCACTGTTGAGTGCGCGTTGATCTACGTTTTGGCTCAGTGGATACCTTCATAGGCATAACTTTGCTAACTTCGAAAACTTTTTTCCCCTAAATGGATATTTCTGTATTAATCAAAACTATTGGAAACTTCCTTGATTTGTTTCCCAAACTCTTTACAGAATGTATTATTTTATTTCCAGAATGTATTGTTTTATTTTATTACTTCCTATTCTTTTATTTCCCCGTCACATAGGTCAGTTAGTAGACCACGAATAACCAGTTTTAATTCTGGTTATTCTTGCAGCTGAAATGTGTGGTTTGCTTCGTTCATGTCTTCAAGTAGCCTACGGGTTTTTCGAAAATCCTCTGGGGTGTTTGTATGAATTTTTGAGCCTTCATTAGTGTATCTAGCTGACTTGAATGCTATTTCGTTTAACTCTATAATTTTTTTTAAATTGGCGTAGTTGGATTGGTTGTGTATCAATATTGGAGGTGGTTTCCTAGTCTTTGGGGCCTGGTTGATTGTTTTTTTGTTTAGAGTATTGGTTTTGTTTTCATTTGTTGATTGTGGGAAGAATCAGTTTGTCCTCTTGTGAGGGTGCACCGTCTTCTTCCACATCCTCTTCATTCTGAGATGACGCATCATAAGCGACGCATCATAAGAGTTTCTGATAGAGGTTTCGCTTGAATTTGCTCTTGAACCATTTCGTAGCATTGCATCATGTGTTTCATTCTGACTTTGGCTAATCTCGCCTACGTCGACTTGATTTATTGACATTATTAAATGATTTTTAGAACTACTTGAGCTGATCACCTTCTTTCTCTTTCTGGATTGGCTCAGATCCTTTTCTATTTGAAGTACCGTTACTTCCTCCAATAGTATTTCCACCAGTCCGTTTTATTTTGATTGTTTTTGCTAACAAGTACTTCACTATTCCATTGAGCATTTCTCGAGTCAATTAGGCAATAGTTGCGTAATCGTAACATATCAATGTGTTAATTAAACACATATGTTCCTAACGATAATCACTGTAAATACTACGTGTCGAAAGCGAAGTACCGTGACACAATACATTAAGGGAGAAATTTAGGAATTGTGCCCTTATTTTGGCGACTTTTAGGAACTATATGCAAATAGAATGCCGACATATTTCGCGGTATGTGCCTTCCCCCATTAGTACCAAGGGATTTCAAATTCCCAAGGAGTCAAACTGGTCACAATTAAGGATTTATTTACTCGATTTTATACACAAATATATTCTTGTAGTTTCTCGCGAGGAACATGTTGTTGAAAAGAACAAATATATAAACAATGTCATGTATATATGTGGATGCGGCTATATAAATACCATATTGTACAGATACATTCTTCTACTTCTGAATGTGCCTATCCGTTCCGGATGTTGGCGACAAGCAAGGCAATTTGAACTTTACTGGCTGCAGCTCTAAACAGACCTCGTGTAGACAGAGAAACCCAAGTTTTAAGGTTTTTCAACCAGGAGATTCTGCATCTTCCAGGTCCTCTTCTGCCTATACCCTTTCCCTGGAGTATCAACTGGAGCAGGCCAAATCTCTTTTGGTTTCTCATTATGTGTCATAAATATTCTAATTTGCGTTTTATAATTATGTCTATTATTTCCGTCTCTTTTTGAAGCATTTCGAGAACTAGAACATTTCTAGAACGGAAATTCTAAGAATTCACCTGTATAATCACATCTCAACTTTTTGGCCTCAACTTTATTTGTGGACGCTTCCGTCAAGGTCCAGGACTCGGACCATATAGCAGCACATACCAGACATAACATTTAAGAAATCTTAGTTTGATGGGTAAATTAAGGTCTCTGCTCTTAATAGATTTCCCATTTTAACGAAAGTGGCTCTTGCTTTTTCTGCGCGGCATTTTATTTCTAGAGGGTGCTCATTAATTCATTAATCGTAATATCTAAATATGTGTAATATAATTAGTTACTCTTTCAATTTGTTGATTATTAATTACCAGCTGGCCGGGCAGTATGTTATGTTTACTAATTACCATGAACTTGATTTTCTCGATGTTAAGAGATAATCCGTACTCAGAGCTAGTGTTAACCACACGATTCACCAATTCCTGGGGCCCTCGAGATAGTCAGCGAATACAACGGTATTGTCTGCGTAACGTATATTGTTCAATATTTCTCCTTTAATTAACACTCCAGCGTCTTTACTCTCTAGTAACCTGTTAAATATATGCTCTTAGTACAGGTTAAATAAAGTAGGAGATAAAACTTGATAATCTATCAGACAGACGTACATGTCACAGCCAACATCCTTACAACGCTGAAACAGAACCTGAATTACGAATAAAGTCTCTCTAGTTCCCAGTGCTTCTCTGAACCCGAATTGTGTATTTGATATATTTCCTCGCATTTGTTATGTATTCTTTTACGTATTATTTTCAGAAATAATTTGAATTGGTGGCTCATGAAACTAATTATCCAATAATCTTCGCATTGTTTTGCACTGACTTTTTTGGGTATACGAATAAATGTGGACTTCAACCAGTCTTAAGGAATATCTCCGGTGTCGTAGATATGATGAAATATTTTTCTCAGCCATTTTATTACGTCCCCGTCTAGTAATTTCAGGAATTCGGCACGAAGGTCATCTGGTCCTGGCGCTTATCTATCCAACGTCTAAGGTGGGACTATTCATTAGAATAGTCTAAGGTGGGAGTAATTAGTAAGGAATTTAGTATTTGTAGTAAATTTTGAGGAAAATATTAAAGAAGATAGAATAGATATTTCATGAGTGAAGGGGTCACTCGGTGTAATAATATGATGATTTGAAATTAATATCAATCCCAATTTTCGGTCAGCTGTTTAGCCCACTACACTAAAGAGTCATGAGTTTTCCAGAAGCAAATGATTCTATATGTATCAAGCTCTCGTATGATAAATCTACGAGAGTTTTATTTATAAACTCTTATTTTACAGTTCGGGTATTTGGGGGATAAAGGTTACATAGTGCGAAATCTACATATCAATGGTTGGAATATTCCGACTCAGTACAGTAAAGAATTCATCAAGTATAACGATAACATTATAACATTATTGTTAAAGTGGAAAACCGTGGGCTGCTCAGGAGAATTGATCATAGCAAACACATAGCAAGAAATAAACTATAAATAAGAAGAGAAACATACCAGAAATATTAAATCAGAATAATTTATTTAAAAGGAATATTTTCTACAATAGTAGCACAGGAGTGTATATAGGGCCACTTATTTCTTTGCCAATGGCATTGATATGTATGAACAGTGCCATGGAATTTAGTCACGTATGTCAATGACTCTAATTTCCTAATAACAGCCAATAATATATCTGTCGTGCTGTCCAAAGCTGGAAGAATCATAAGACATCCAGAAAATATGCTATGCTAAAATTGGTTATTGAAAGCTCTAGCTCTAAAGGTAAAATTGAAGCTCAAGTGTTGGGATAAGCTTGGTTAGAACATCTAAGCCAATGATACGTTATTAGCTCAGCATCCTTTTCCAGAATAGCGGTATATAGACAGAAAAAAAGAAGAAATAGTGGTTATGCTACTAGATTTTTGTTTAATTATAAAAAGAACTTTTAAATTGTTATTTCTTGAAGCAATAATTGAAATATTTAAATATGATATTTTCGCTTTGTATTTGAAGATAATAAAATTACGGAATTAGTTACGGAACACTAATAAAATAATTTATGTTTCTATAAAGTTTTTTTGTTCGTTTTAGAAACTATAAAATGTTTTGCGAAGTAGGAAACAAATTAATTTATGCTAAATTCTGTGTCGTTAAATAAACTTTTAAATCATTTACTTTATTTGTAGTTTCTAATCTTCGGCCTCAAGGCACACGGAAAAATGTTTCATTTCATTAGCAGCGGCTACATAAAAAAAAAATTCTATGAACTATAAAATTTTAATGGTATTACTTACAATGTTAGTTTTCGTCAATATCACATGTTGCTTTTGTTTATTATTTACGAAATTGAATTATGAAAGGTATTAGTTTTTACTAATAAAATGTTATTTATTAAGGGTGCATTGGCATCCTTTCATCGGTTGTGCCGCCGTACGCAACTACCTATATTGCTGAGATAGAAAGCTACGATTGACTTATCATTAGGTATAATCCAGAGAGGCGCAGCCAACCGAACCGAGTGGAAACATCTTAATGCTAGAATTAGTCGCAACATTATTGCATACAGAAATTAATGCCACATCAAAATGTGATTACCGTAGTGGTAAAACTTTTTGGGACATGATCAATCCCTTGCAAACATTCGATCTCGAAATCCCATCTAACCAATTCACAATGACAAACAACAAGAAATTCGCTAGAAAAACAAATTATTTTGTTGATTAGTTTGAATCAGATCAACAAAGTCTGAAAAATACAATCCTAAATTCCTTAAGGAAAGAGATAAACTTGTTAGAAATTTCGAAGTTCGCTGCATTCCAGTCCAAGAATTTTCTGAGGACAATGACACTATCTTCTCAATCAGCTCTGATAAAATATCTGCAACACTTAAATTGCGTAAAACCATAGTCCTTGGAGCTGATAATTTAAACCGCCGCATATTAAGAAATATCCTACATGAAACAAATCAACTAATTCGCGATATTTTCAACCAAATATCTCTTATTGGGATATTTTACAGTGGAATGCAAAACTGGTCCAACGATTACAATTTCCAAAACCACGAAAGATTCAAGAGACGTTTAGACATACAACCCAAAAACACTTCTCAACGGGATAGGTAAAATTTTCGAAAGAATAAACACAGGTCGTATACGAAGTTTTTGATCACCCGATCGATTCAGTCTGGAATACTGGATAGAATTCGCAAACTTCACACATTTAGCATATTCTATCTCACTCTAATTAAACTTGTCCAGTTACCTATACAACCGCAGTATCAAAATCAAAATAGGAGACACTTTATCTAGAATTATCCATTATCAATCGGGAATTCTGCAGGGCTCACACGTCCTACCACAGTATATAGCATGCTCTGCCATAATGCTCTGCCACTGTACAAATGAACCGAAACTGCAAAGAAATACATTCAAAACTGTCGTAACCCTGTTTAAAGTGGGCCCAGAAATGACGTGCCACACTTAACTCTAGCAAAGCCCAAACCTACTAAATTCAGTAGCAAAATTTTGCTAAAAATTGGCATCAAAATAAAAAGGATGTCCGCCTTCAACTCTGGAGAAAATCAATGTTTAGGAAGACTGAGGCTAGGAAATTTAATGAAATGTTCAATAGGAGTTCCAACATGAAAGAGACTTTTTCCAGAATCAAACAACGAGACAATTTTTACCCTGTGATGATGATTCTGCCGGAGGGGCGGGGAATGATTAAGGGGTTAACCCTAAAGCACTTAAGGGGTCCTGTCTTGTTAGAAATTTGAAAAAAATCGATTTATGGGTTTCATGTTTTCTGTAAGAATAACTTTTGGAAAATATTTCCAGAAAATTTGAAGTTAATCTTGATTGAAAGATTGAAATTTACGGGGTTACAGGTGTTCAAAATACCGTCCACTCGACCGTTAGGAGCGGGCATTATACGTGCGGGCAATTGCGTGCGGGACTAAAGCCGTCCGTTTCTACGTGTTTTTGTGAGTCATAATATGCACCGTGAAGGTACATTTGTATTAATGACAATGCAGGTGTGTTGTGTATCAACAGCAACACACAAGAATAGATGTCTCAATGTATGTTAGAAAATGAACAGTTTATTTGAGTACACATTTACGTTTTTCTCGATACCGCATGTTCAAAATCGGCGACCAAGATATGTCGAAAACTACTAAATCAGATTGTTTCCAACTTAGATTTATTTCCAATTTATTTTAGATATAATAAGCTAATGATTGAGCGAAAGATTTTTTCGATAAATATTTTTCTTAGTGAAAAATGAGCGATATTTTCAAAATCTAAACTTCTAAACTTTAACTTTGAACTTTGAAAATCTAAACTTTAACTTTGAATATCTAAACCGCTTTGTTCAAATCACTATTTAAAAAAATCATTCGTTCACTCACAAGATATTTTAATATATTAAATAAATCTATTCGCATTTTTGATATCAGATGATCCAGATCCGAGCAGCGGTAGTCACCGCAAAACAGGATAAAAAAAGCCTTCAGGAGGATGGCCGAATCTATTTTAATTTCTAATATATTTTATTTAAATAATTATATTATATTCCATCATATAGACCCACTGAATTTTACACAAGTCTTATAGTTTATGCAAAAATATTTCCCAAAAATCACCTATTTATTGCTTCCTGACTAGGCATTACTCCTTAACACCTATATAATCCTTAACACCTTAACACCTTACTCCTTAACATCTAATAAAGCAACTATAACAAATAATATAAGACATACTTTTGATTATAGACCAATTCTTTATTCGCACGCAGCTAATAAGCACTTCCACTGCTTAATCACCTCTGAAGGGAGAATCCTACGCAAAATCCACAGACTACAGTATCGTGTTCCAGCGATATTTTGTAAAATTGTAGAAATAGGCGAAACGCCGCAGAAAAACCATAAGGCTCCCAATTCATAGGGGCTCAACAACCCACAGGGCGTCAGCAAACCGCTACTTTAGACGACCAAAAATGAAATTCCCTCTCCTACTGGCTCAAATTTTCAGATCGATGTAAGAATCTCCAGATGATCTCTAGGAAATTTTGAAGTCCGTCTCACCGTCTCTTAGATAACCACCGTAGCCGAAAAACATGAAAAAATTAAAAGCCAGGAAAAACAAGCCAGAAATGTTCATGAAACCCAATCAAAAGGATGTGCTGGTTTCACGTGACTGTAGAGTGAACACTATAGCACATATACCTGGAAGTAATTTGCATATTCACGGACAACCAATCCACTCAACCAATCCACAATAAAAGAAACATGAATTAAGTTTAGTTTACATTCAATACTAGCAGTGGCGTGCATTAAATTTTTTTTATTATATTATATAACTTAATTGTCTACATTACTCTGTGTGAATTACGAAAAACACCGGTAGGGGTCAAATAACCCAACTCATTTGGGTTAATAAAATATGACCTGGTAATGGATTGTCGTTTTACGACGGGTTATCATCTAGTATAAAATATTGACGTTATGATAATGACTGAATTGAATAAAATATATTATGTAATGTTTAAAATAGTTAATTTGATTTAAAAGAAGGTGTCTAGCATTAGTTTTAAAATATATAAAATCCTACAAGATAAGTAAAATTTCCATTTAAAATTGTTTATTGTCTAAATTGTTATCTGTAGCAAACAGATAACAATTGAACAGATAAATCAAACTCAATTTCTAGAATTTATGCACAATTGTAAACGAATTGTAAGAAACTAATATTAAACTATTATTACTATTCGTTTCTTCGAAGCACAGCAATAGGTTTTGTATACAAGCAAAATAAACTTATCCCTTTTATTCTCTTCAAGAAATTTAGATAAATCCCTTTGACGCTAGGTAATCTTTAAGCAGAATAACAGGTAGATTACTTGCTCTTTTTTCTACAACTCTCGCTTCACAAATACCAAGTAAAATCTAAGCAAATATCAATAAAATCTAAGATTTTTATATGATTTTCAGAAACGACCCATTGTGACTGAATCAAGTCTGTAAATAATTTTGAAGTAATAATTATTCACACGATTAAAATCAATATTTTTCGCGGCAATATCTGGCTATTATCATAGTGACATGAACTGTAAAAATTTCTAAGATTTAAAGATGTCCAAACAAGTTCCATTGTATTTAGATAAATTTTAAGGTGCAGATAATTGAATGTCACTGCTAAAGCTTGAATTACTGTCAACATAACAACTAGCAGTAGTGATTACAATTCGACATGCACTTTCGTCTAATGCAACTTCTTTTTAAAAATAGTCCTGTTCTATACGTTTAGCATGCTCGCAGCACGATTAAAAATTTTAATATACCCGAAATTTATTACTTCTTTTGAAAGTGCACGCTCTCACAAGACTGTGATGGTGTTTATGCTAATGTAGAAAATAAATATTTGGAAGTGTATGATCCTAATAGCTGGTATACAGCTGTTAGAATGGTAAGTCCATATAGGACTAACAAAACAAAGTACATTCTACATGAATAGACTCACGGCGGCTTTTATGATTTTAGTGCAATACAAAAAAAGAATGATTAGAAATAGAAAAATTGATTATGAAGGGAATATTGTACAGCGGGGGAAAATAAAATGATTTTACAGAAAAAGGATGATACTCGGCATATCCACTTTAAGTACGATCAGAATGAAGGATTCAAAAAAATGAAACAGATTGTCGTAAAAGAAATTCCACGTTATAAAGTTTTGTACTTTCTCCTAAATACTCCAAATCGATTAAAATAAAAAAAATAAGTGTAAAATTTACTTTGACTGCGAATCTGGAATAATAAGAGAATAATAAGGACGTAGTCAGGGGAAGAGTGTGTAAGATTCTGAAACCGAGAATGCAGAATAAAATGCAGTGCAGTTAAGACACCTTAAGTATGCTTTTAAAATTGTAAAAATATTTTATTAATAAAGAGTTTGTATAATATCTCAGTTTTTATGTAATCTGTGTCATAAAAAATGTATGTACCACAGCGTTTGCCTTTCAAGAAGAATTTCTACTTAACGTCAGAAAGATGTAAAAGTAACTTCTTTTTATAAAATGTATTTCATTTTCGCATGTCAAATACTCTGATGGTAATTCGACAAAACAAATTGCAATATACAAAATAAACAAAATTTAGAAATTTTTCTCAAGATTACTATAGTATTATATTAGTTTAGTTTTTTCGTTTAAGATTAGATTAGTTTTTCCAAAAGAATTTAAAAATCCAAGACTACAGCATTCATTTTCTCCGAACATTGTTTTTGTAATTACACCTTTCTAACTCTGAGCCCCCGATATATTTTATATGAGAGATAAAAATTTGGAAAAAGCATAGAGGTCTACTGTTACTAAAATGTGTAAGTTATGTAAAGCATTGCTTCTTTTTTTCAAGTTGTTTGAAATAATCTAATTCGATTGCAATAACTTAATCTAATTTTATTGGTATTCAGTTTGAACTACTTTGTACATTTTGTTTTAATGATTTCATTAAAGCAAAATGTCGTTGATGTGACTTAAGTGGCGACACTTAAGTGACAGCAAGGTGATATAATATGATATAATATATTTTAATATTATGTTATAATTCATATGCATTGACTAAGTAACTTTCATTACATTACGTTACTCTATGTCATTTGGTCATGGATGATGCTACCAGTAAAGAAAATACTGTTATAATCATTCATTAGAACATAGTAAACCAGTGAGAGTCTTCCCATTAATATTGCAATTAATTTGGGTTCATTTAATACAAACATAAAAACAGAGTAAGTGCTCTTTATAATAAAACGATAATATATAATTTGCCAAACGTAAATCTGGCTTACAAATTATTCTTAAAGTCACGAACAGATTATATAAGCATTACCTGGAACGAAAGCAAAATCATATCAAATTTCATATAAATATCTCAGCTGTGAATGATATGTGAAGTATGAGATAAAAAGTGTTTGATTACAAATTGATCCCATCGCTCAGACTACCTAAAAGTTCTAACCCAGCAAACAGTGAATCGTTTGTCAATGGTTTGGTTTTGGACAGAACCGTTGATAGTACGTCGCAGTCGTAAGTTACCGCTGCTAAAACGTCGGTGAGAAGTTACGTATTTTCAACTTTATGCACAGAGCAAATATGAAAATCCATAAGTTGTCATCCATGTAATGCCAACAGCTCACCGACGCTACTTTGATAGCCATAACGTTTGCCTAGTTCTTGCATCCACTAGACAAGCAACACAGACATCTAGACACATGCGCACATATGCGACCCTTTGCTAAGCGTGACTCAGCATAGTGACAGAACGCCATTTGTATTTTTATAGTTTGAGTACGGTATTTATAAGAATCTGTAGTTTACGTAAAATACTTATATATAAACGTCTAGCTTTGTCCGTCTGTCTGTCTGTCTGTCTGTCTGTCTGTCCGTCTGTCCGTCTGTCTGGAACGCTTTTGATACTTATATATAAACGTCTAGCTTTGTGAGGAGGAGTAGTATTCTGATTTGCCTAAAGAACGACATGATTGACGATAATTTATTATTTTATTTATGTTCATTGTGATTTTTCTTGTGCCATTTAATATTTGAAATTAAATGCCAAATTTTGTAATTACATTGAAATAAAATATGGTCTGGTAATGGATAGTCGTTTTACGACGGGTTATCATCTAGTAATATATATTGAAATTCACATTTTTTGTGATCATTTTAATTGTGTGGACTTGTGAAAGATATAGCGAAGTGTGTATTTTCATTGGAAGACAATTAAAGTAATAAAGCATTAGTTTTTGCAATTTTTACTGCCCTCGACATTAACTGGAGCATTGGTTTCTATAGCTTTATTGCGTTTTAAATCAGTCTTAAAATATTTTGGCCACCAACAATGATTTTCATTTATCATCCATACAGATGAAATAATATTCATCGGCTTTGCACCCCCTTTCATTTC
>WYDF02092876.1:0-10840 GCA_009867245.2 Adranes taylori | reverse complement strand
AAACTTTCTGACTGCATTTATGTAGGCACTGCTGATACGATTTTTCTCCATTGCTGGCCATAGCTTGTTCAATGGCATAGTGGCGTAGATCTTCATTTTTTTACACCACTGATTTTTAAACAATGTTTAACATCACTCCGTCTTATTGCAACACCCGTTAGTTCTACAGATGTTAGAGGATAGCCAAGAATTTGATATAGAATTAAAATATATAAGATAATATTCCATTTAAAAAAGTAAACTTTTTAATTTAACACTTTTTTGAAGCATCCTATATATCTGAAAATATTTTAAAAGATGCGTATTTCGCACCATACAACATCCCCAAAATTTCAAATTGTTACCAATCATACACACTGAGTTATCGGAAACTGACGTACTATTGCCCCACCCTGTATATCTACGATTTGAATACATTGTTTTATAACACTTTATATCTATTACAAATTTGTTTAAACTCTCCTTGCATTTTGCCTGTTTATATATTCGTAGAAAAGCATTGAGCGGATTAAGATGGGCAGTGTGACGAACTTAAAAACTTTCGAAGGAATTAAAAACTGACTGCGTGGCGAACTTTAGATAGCCATACAATGACCAGAAATAGTGGCTTAAAGTAATCGCCTTCTATTCCTGCAATTAAACATCCATTCTAGAACTGTATAAAAACGCTTTACTATAGAAGCCAATTTAAACCAGTTCGATTGCCATAAAATGCCAATTTATTACGAAGAGAACCCCGTTCTTACGTTATTTATTCTGTTGCTGTTAAAACATGAAAACCGTAAGAAAAAGAAACTAAACTAAGCTCACCTAAACCCATCAAACCAGCCAATCAGCCAGCATGTTAAAACAGCAAAACATCCAAAGAAGAACTACTAAATATAATAAGAATAATAATAAGAAAAAAGACGGCCATGAAGAAAAGGAACGAACGCTTCAACGGGCCTGAGTAACCGAAAAGAAATCATGTTAGCCTTGAAAGACGAAGTAAAAATAAGAAGTACTTGCGCAAGCGAACATGAGAAATTCTTTTGCTCTTGCAAGACCAACAACAACTACAAGATGCGAAGAGGAACAAAGAAGGCGAATGAGTTGATGTTTTAAATTATGTAAGTACGAGGGAGGTAAGCAAGGATGGAAAACAGGCATTGTTTGTTATAGGTTATAAAAGTTGTTGCATGCATTGCCAAATTGCCATAACTTGCAAACTTAAACGATTATATACAGAAAAAGATTTGCGCGCTTTTTAATGGGGGATTTGAGAAAGGCGAACAAATATTAACACAATTCGAGACGATACAAATTGATGCACTTATTACAATATAATTCTCTGATAAGTTCTTTTTAATTGGTGCCAATATTTACGAGGTACAATCAAATAATACGCGGAATTATCATTTCTCTCGATTAATCTTTTTTATTTATTCCTCAATGTTATTATTGGCCTCTTTGAAGGAAGTAAGCCCCATTAGACATAATATACTTATGAGTCATGGAGAAATAGGGTAAAGGAAAAGGAGGAAAGATGAGAACAAAGAAAAAAGCATAATGGATAAGCGAACTAAGAAGCTAGAAATGACTGAGTTCGAGAGGCAGAAGGAGGAAAAGCGATGAAATATTATAATAAATGGATTGGGAGAGGAATGGAAGAGATAAATGCTGAAATGTACAAGAATTATACAAATTAGGGAGAACAATAAATAATACAGGATGGTAGAAATAGGCAAATTCTAGTAAAATTTTGATCATGGGAGCATAAGAAAGAAATCACGAAGGGAAAAAGTAGATAAAAGGGATTGGGCATTTTTATTGATGATGATATTTTGAGAAAAAGCGAGAAACAGAAGAGAATTAAGAAGATTGTGACGGAGACGAGAGTTGGAAACGAAAGTGTTAAAGTTGCATATAAGAAAGCATGCAAATAAAATGGCAGTGAATAAAGAAATAGGAGAACTAGAAAGAGAACGACATAGAGAAGGACAATCAATGAAGGGTGAAAAACACGGTAATGACAAAGTAAAAAAGAGAAGGAGTGCAGTAGGCAAGTTAAGAAGAAGAAAAAAAATAGGTTGGTGGAGAAATGTATATAGAAGATGGGTGAAAAGTGATGGAGGAAGAAGGAAGTAGATAGAAGGAGAACGGGAGCAAAATGTAGGGAAGAAGAAAAAGAGTGGGATAAGAAAAATGATTGGAGGAGGTTGAAGGAAATGTTATAAAAGGTAGCGAGGATTGCGGTAGAAGGAAAAAAGGAGATAGGGAATGTGAGATGAGGGAGTGGAAAAAGTAATATGAAGGGGAATTTAGGGGTATAAGAGTAGTATGTTGGAATGTTGCGGGTTGGAGGAATAAAATAGAATGAAAGATTTCGAAGAATATATAAGATCCTTTGATGTTATTGGACTGGTTGAGACTTGGGCTGAGACTGGTCAAAGGAGATCGAAAAAATATTGCCAAATGATTTCAACTGGAAAATACAGGGGGTAAAGAAACAGCATGTAAACGCTAGAGCGTGTGAAGTAACAATTACGTGGTAAGGTGGGAAATAGAAGAGATAAAAATTGAAAATGTGAATAGGAAGGGGCGGATGCTCGTGGTGTACGTAAACAAAGAATGGAGTTGTATTAAGAGAAAGATCCTAGAGTTTATATACAGGATGTAAGAGACAACAAAAGACCGTGAGGATATATATATATATATATATATATATATAAAGAGATATTCTCAAAAATGCGATGTCGGGTAAAAATAAAAGATGCCTTTAGGATGGGAAAAGAGAAGGCTACGAGGAATGTGCGACAAATGCTAGTTAAATTGGATGGATGGGAAGATAAAGTAGAAATAATGGAGAAAAAGAAGAGATTAAAAGGAATAAGAATTTATATCGAGAATGATTTAACCGAAGAGGAGTGGTGCACTCAAAAAGAGATACTGTTGGCTGAAGGATTAAAAGTGGGGAGAGAGAGGATAACAATGGGTTATCAAAAAGTGTAGGCGGGAGATCAGCTGTGGAAATGGGAGGATAGTACGAGAAAATTGATAGCAGTGGCTAGAACTGAGACAGAGAGAGAGAGAGAGCAAGAGGGAGCGAAACAAATGGTTGTGGAGTGAGCGGATCAGAAAACTATATGACGAAGGTAGTGGATGGGTAATGCAGGCTGAGCGCAGCATAAGAGGGGAGAGGAAGGTAACGAATAGTGAAAATGGAGAAGAGTATGGACAGGGATATGTATCAATATGAAGAGGGCAGCAGAGGAAATGGAGATAAGAAAAAATAAGAAGAGAAGAAAAGGAAGGAGATATAAATAAAGAAGATATGCATAAAGGCGCAGGGAAGGCTTTTAATGGAGATGAGAATATGGATCATAAGATATACGGAAATAGTGGGGTGAAAAGGGGAAGGGGTAAAAGGCATGGGATCGTGTTAGGTTGTCAGGGAAGCTTGTGCCGGAATGTGGCCGGACTAAAGAATAAATTGGGAATAAGGGATTTTTGGGAATATATTGAGGAGTTTGATGTAGTTGGGTTGCTGGAAACATGGATTGCGGAAGAGAGGTAGGAAGAAGTGGAAAAAGATATGCCGAAGAGTTTCTGCTGGAATATAGAAGAAGGGATAAAGTAATAAATCCAGAAGGAAGAAAATTGTTAGAATTGATGGAAGAGGAAGGATGGGGTGTGGCTAATGGCTGTACGGAAAAGGATTGGGAAGGAGAATTAACGTTTAAGGGACACGATGGAGGATCGGTTATAGATTATGTGGTAATTAATGAGAATGGAATGTTTGAGAATTGGTGAGAGAATAGAATCTGACCACTTCCCGAATGAGACGGAATCAAAGGCATGTAAGGGTATAGTGGAAAAAATGGGGACAATTGAAATGGGGGTGTATGAAGAGGGAGAGTATGTTTGGAATGAGAGAGGAAAAAAACAGATGTTAGAGAAAGTGAAATGGGACGGCATAAATGAGGTGAATAATGTAGTGAAAAAGGTGCTTGAAAATAGGAGTGTGACGACAAGGGAAAGAAACAGGAAAGTAATTTTTTCGGAAGTCGATGAGGAGACTATAAAAGAGGAAAAGGTGGTTAGGGAAATACTGATAAAAGTTAGAAGAGAGGAAGCAAACTGGGTGGAGTAAATTAATGCTACAAATTAATGGGAAATGGTGATGGAAAAGGGAAAAGAAATGAAAAATAGAGAAGAAGACGAAGAGATAGGTCAGATTAATGGAGAAAAGTAGATATGGTGATATGGAAGGGTTAATAAGGGAAGAAGGGGGATAAGTGTTCAAATGAAGGATTAGGGTGGGAAAGATATGGAGACGAAGGTGAATTGGAGGAAACAAGTGTGCAAGAAGTGAGGAGAGAAATTGAAAAAATGAAAAAACGAGAAGCAGCAGGTCCTGATAGGATACCGGTGGATGTATGGAGATGCTTGAATAAATGTGGGATTGGAAGCGTTAGTAAGAGGGATGAATAAGATATGGAAAGGAGAGGTAGGAGTGTCAGAGGAATGGAACAGAGGGGAAATCGTGCCTGTGTTTAAAAGAGGGAATCGAATGGAAGTGGACAGTTATAGAGTAATAACTATAAGCATGTGTTGTATACAGTGTTTTTGAGGGTGATGAACAGGGGACTAGAAGAACTGCGTAATAAGGAAATTTCATCCGATACTCAAAGTGGCTTTGTCAGGGGTAGAGCGACGGCGGATAACTTAGTAATATTCAATTATCTAATGAATCCGTAAATAGCAAAGAGGAAGAAAATGTAACGGCTGTTCATTGATCTAAAGGCTGTATTTGATAGGATAGTGAGAGAAAAATTGTGGGTGAGAATGAAAAATGTAGGGATTTCAAAAAGAATGACGTTAATGATTAAGAATCTGTATGAAGGAACAAAGGTAAGAATGAGAAGGTATCAACATGGTTTGAGACCAACAAAGGAGTGAGGCAGGGCTTCACTTTCCCACTGAGCGCTTCACTTTTCAACATTTATTTGTCGGATTTGGAGGAGGTGCTGCGGAATGGACAAGGAGATGGAATTAACATTGGAAGAAGAAAAGTGTGCTCTCTTACGTATGCTGATGTCATTGTATGTATGGCAAGCGGAAAAGAAGAGATGGATGAAATGATAGAGGGAGAGAGTGAAAAAATATATGGATAGGAGAGGTTTAGAAGTGAATGTGGAGAAAACGAAATTGATGGTATGCAAGAAGGGAGGGACATAATGCAGAAAGGATGAGTTTTGTACAGGTGGACGTTAAATAGAAAGAGTGAAGAAGTTTAGATATTTGATATTTGTGCTGTCGCAAAATGGGAGAATACGTTCGGGGAGTCGGTGAAAATGAGAAATAGGATAATGAATGTATGCGTGAATGGCATTGTAATGCATGGAGCAGAAGTATGGGCTGTTGAAGAAAGGATTGGATGGTCTACAAGTAGGTGGTTGGAGAAGATGTTTACAAGTTTGGAAGGAGTGAGGGAGAGTGTAGGAAGAATGAAGGATGTAGAAAGGCAAGAACGGGTAAACAAAATATAGTGGCAGGTACAACAATAGATATAGATGGATAATGATAGAAGATGGAATGTGTAAGTATTTCATATCAGGTTTAAGCATGTGTCAGAAGAGGATGATTGCGAGGTTTAGGTGTGGGAAAATGGGGGATAACTGGAGGTTAAGCTTGAGGATAGAGGGAAAGGGTATAGAAATAATGAAGAGAATTTTGGGGGAAATAAATAAAAGAAAGTACAACGGAATAAGTTGGTTATGGAATGAGAAGAGGGTCTTGAAGTAAATAAAAACTTTTCCTTCTGCCGACATCCCTAATAAGAATTATATTGTGTTAATTGTTATTGTTTAATTGTTTCTTTGGTTATGTTATTCGAATTAATTTGGGTTATTGTAGTGTATTATGCTAATAAAGGTCTGTCTATCTATCTATCTTAGAGTTCCAAGCATCTTCAGTAACTTTTTTGATTGTGATTCGGCGGTTGTCCAAAACTATTTTTTCTACCTTAGGAATTTTATTATCAGTTATTGATGTGTTAGAACACTCAGGTCGCCCGTCATCTTCAACATCTTTGCGGCCCTCTTGGAAACATTTGTACCACTTAGTTTAATTTATAGAAGAATTACCAAAAGCAGCAAGAGAAGATTGAAAGTAAATGTGGTTAAAAAGAATGTAATGGTGTGTTAGAAGAGGGGACTAGATAGTAAAAAAGATGTGTATTTAAGAAATGGAGAAGCAATAGAGCAGAGGTCGGAAACTTAACTTGATCACGGGCCAATTTGAAGCCTTGTGGATTGAAGGCGGACCACATAATCGAAATGAAATCTACATAGAAGCCAGCGATATCATGCAAGTGGCGCAGTTACTTGCATGATATTGCATGATATGTGAGGAAAGTTGAAGTAGCAGCAGAATGGATGTGGTATATATGGAAGGAGAAGTTCGGAGAATATGTTATTATGAGGATGACGAAAGTGTGTGTCAGGAGTATTATGTTATATGATGAGGAAGTTTGAGCGGTTAAAGAGAGAAAAGATTTGGAAGGAATTATAAAGAGGTATAAGAAGAGAAGGAAAGACTAAGAAGAAGTATATATAACAGGCACTACGTGCATTCCATGATGGAAAGGATGAGCGGAATATTTAAGTTTAGGGTTAAAAAGGAATATTCGCTATATTCAGGTGGGTAGCGGGAAAAGGGGAAATAAGTATTGGATAAATGAGGAGTATAGAAGATGGAGAGTGTGGAGGATAAAGTATGGGAACATTGGGTAAAGTGTGTGTGTGGGAATGGAATGGATGGAAGAAAAAAGAGAGTAGGTTGGGAATTTGAGAAAGGATATGGGGCAGGGCTGACGAACATGGAGATAATGGAAATAAATCGTAGGAGGGATCAGACGGAGGAAAAAATAGAAGTAAGGGAAGACATTGATTAAAGGGATTTCCATCGATTTTTTCTTACTAATTAAATCGTGTATTTTTGTTATGTAATGTAAAGAATTAGATTTATTTTCGTATTAAGTAGTTATTTGTAATAGAATTGATTAATGCTAATAAAGATTGATAACAACAATAAATCAATTTGTCTTATAAAACCAATTTCCATTAAAGAATATACTTAGACATGAATTAGATAAATAGTCTCTTAATGGAATTACTTTCATTACATTAGGTTGCACAGAATTCAAAGTTGCCATGTTTAAAATTTAAAAAATTTCGTCTCTATCTCAAAAAATATTAAAAACAGAATATTTGGCCAGATTCTATAAAAACTCTTTGAAGCTTTCTCGATTTTATTTCAAACACTCACACAAGTTAACATTTTTACAGTGCGTCCTTTTTTCAGAAAAAAACTTTTCTGGAGGCCCATTTTCTTGAAAAACGTTTTTGTCTTAATTTCTAATTTCTTGTGTTTAACGCGATTAAGCGAGTTCAGAAGAAGGAAAAAAAACAGAGGTCCAATGACAGTTCGAAATAATTTAACTCGGTTCCCATCAAAAATATAAATCGGACATTACACAAGAAATTTATATGCAACGGAAATTTATATGCAACGGTTGAGTAGAATGTATTAATCTGCTTTTGAGCAATAAAACAATTTAACAAAGCACCAGTCTACTTTAGTAACACGCTGTTTTATATATTATTATTAGTTTTGTATTTTCCTTTGAAACGATACCCAACACGAGGCGTTCAGCTTAAAAGTTCCAAAAATACAGCTTATAATTCGCTATATATCACCAACTGTTTATATGAAAATAAAACAATTTTTTTGGTTTGAAGCATATTTACTTGTGTTAAAATTTTGACCATAATATACCTTGAATTAATTTTAATCAACAATTTGCGTGATAAATTTTTAAGATATTTCATTTCAACAATACTATGCCAAGTGAGTATTAGTTCCCAATATGGCTCGCTGTACTTTTCGACTGTCTCTCGTATAATATTTTACTTTTATGTTGGAATGATAACAAAGTTATACATACACTAGGAAACTATTTAAACTAGAAAGGAAATAGAGTAATATATTTTGTTCTCGTCACAGGTCACTTCTTTGGAATAACATTATACGAAACCTATCCATTAAGTGTCCCCCTGAAAAAAAATGTTATAACGCGACTTGATTCTTATCTATGTTATGTCATTTGTAAAACAACACATTGTTTATTAACAGGAACTGGAAAATATATATATTTTATTGTAGTAAACTTTTAAACCAGTGGTTTTCAATCGGTAATCTGAAGATTTTATTAAATATGGATTTTTCATTGAAAAATCGTAACAGCATAATTTTACCATTTCCTTTAACCGGATTGCGATGTATTCCGATAACCGGATTTCGAGAGGTGGGGATAAAAATGATCCGTTTTAAAGAATGGAAAACCAATCGGAATTGTGAAGGAATTGAAATATCTAAGTTATTTGATAAGTAGAAACGATTCGAGAAAAGAACATGTGAGGATGTTAGGTAGTGGGGAAATTTAGGTAGTGGTGGAAAGGATGGGGTATGTCTGGAAGGAAACGTTCGAAGATTTTGTGAATGTGAGGAAGCAGATTTTGAGAGTATGTGAGAGTATGAGTATTATGTTATATGGTGCGGAAGTGTGGGTAGTGAAGGAAAGAACGGAATAGGAAGGAATATTAATGAGGTATATAAAGAGAATGTTGGAAGCGGAAAAATCAACGCCGAGTGAGATGGTGTTACAAGAGCGGAATGAAGTAAAATGTCGGTTGCATGGAGTGAAGAAGATGGTAATGTGCAAAGGAAAGTGATAGAGGATTGTAAAGTGGAAGCATTGGTATGTAATAGGACTGAAGAGAATGAATGGTAAGAGAAAGAAAAATGTTAGGCGAGAGGTGTAGATGGTCAATGTATGATGTGTGGAGGGATAAAAAGTGAGTTTGAGATTGAACAGAGGTTGAAGGATGTAGAAATGCAAGAAGGACATGAAAGAATAAAAAGAAGTAGGTATAACAAGAAATATATGTATTTCTTGTTATAAGGAATGATGACAGGATATTCATGATCGGAGATGAGTATGCGTGTAAAGAGAATAATAGCTAGATTCAGGTGTGGTAGCGAAGAAAGGAAATATAAGTACTGAAAGATTGAGGAGTATATAAAATGTACAGTGTGTAGAAGGAAACGTGGGAGCACTGGATGAATGGGTGTGTGGAAATGGAATGGACGGAGGATCAACGAATGGAGGGTGGGAATTGAAAAGTATGTATGGAGCATGAATGGAAAAATAGGGGGATTATGTAAAATAATTTAGAAGGACAAACTAGTAGGAGAGAAGGAGAAGGACAAATAGGTAAATGTGGGTTAAAATAGAAGAGTGTGGGTTTTATATGATGCGAGAAAAAAATTTAAGGAATATAGTAAGTAGCAGGTTGGGAGAAAATGGAAGAAAAAGAAAGTGAGAGGACATGGAAGAGGAGAATGAGAATGGAAAGGGAAATTGTAAGAGGATATTAAGTTTAGGGCTAAGGAATCTAAAGAGGTCAAATGGAAAGACGATGAAATGGAAATAATAGAAAACTGAGGGAATAAGTGTGGAGAATTAAAGGAATTGAACGATTTTACGATTTTAAGAACATTGAAAACGATATTGGAAGTATTTGTAGAAATATTGAAAAGGAATAGTTAATGAGTAGAGACAAGAATGAGGTATGGATGAGAGAAGGAAGGAAGAAGGAGAGAAAAAGGGAGGTGGGGTTTTATTTTAATTTAATTTCAATTTACTAAACCGAGTTTGAGAACTAAATAATGCTGACACTTTTACCATATGAACAATAAGAACTAGTATGTAAGGTAAAAATAAAAATATTCTCCATCTACTAACAAATTGCTAAATTAAAAAAAAAACATTTTAATGAAAGCGCATAATTCAAAAAAGGAATCCTTCAGTGCAAAATAATAATATTAATGAAACAATTTCTATCATAAGACAATATTTAATATAATTGGAAGGAAAAATTATTAAATATTTTCCAACATTACATATCAAAACTCTATTTATAAGGAGAATTCATTACATTTGCAACAGATCGTCCTCTCTAAATTAAATTTAGCAAAAGAGCAAGTGAGAAATTTTGAATTACTGTTAAAAATGTGTAAAACTGTATCTGAAAATATATTCTCCGAAATGTGAATTTGTTATATAAAATATACTTATATTAATTTACAATTCATCGTCTATAAATCTTCTTAATCAATTTTATCCAGGGTTCGCCCAATTTAAATCATTTGATTTAAATCACAGTTTAAATCAATGATTTTAATCAAGTGATTTTTTTTTACTAAAATATCTGCGTGTAACGTCCTTATTTCTATTCATAAAAGCATCGCCAGCTTATATTCCCCTAGTAGTGTGTGCGTAAACAGTGCCCAAGTGATAAGCATTCCTCATATAGATCGCGTGAATTTTGAGGGCTGCAATTGTGTCCAGTGCACGGCGTACACGTAGAGACTAATTATGTAAGTCTTTTTTTATAAGTTTTATTTTACAGTGAACTGATTGTGTAAAAAAGTTCTTCTTTATTTATTCATTTTATAAATCACATAAAATTAAAAAAATTAATGATACAATATTTGATAAAAAATCATAAATTTTATTTTTGTCATATTTAAGTATTTAATTACTGTTATTATTATTAAATGTAATTTTTTTTCATTTAAATATTCTAGTAGACAACTTGCTCTATAATGCATTAATTTAAGTGCTAAAATTGTCAAATACGTTTTCAAAAATATAAAATATATAAAAATATAAATAAATAAATAAATAAATATATATATATATATATATATATATATAAACAAAATTTTTAAA
>WYDF02092875.1:0-24134 GCA_009867245.2 Adranes taylori | reverse complement strand
AATAATATACCACTATACAATAAGTTATACAATAATATACCACCAGTGTAGAAAAAAAATGAAAATTACAAAAAGTGAACTTATCTGCTTTTGGCAAACGGCCACAGAATTAGTCCAAAACATTCCTAACAATTTATTCATTTTTATGATCATATTGGACGTGTACTTAATTATCAATCTTACAATGTTTACGAACTTTCCTACTTCAACATGTTCGACTTAAAAAGCCTGATAAGTGTCATGACAAGTGACAATATGTCAACCGATATTCATGGAAACCAGGTAAAAATGTATTATGATCAAGATTTTACAAATCCATATACTGTTTGTTTTTATTTTTGTCTTACAGTACTTGCTCTTTACTTGCTCATAATTTTGTTTTGTATTAATATTGTTTTGGTTTCAGCTAAACTGGATGAACATTAAGATAATACAGTTCAAAAAAACAGTCTTAACTCGATTTTTGTAAAGGATGATCACGGATTAGCAGAGTTTCTATATATGCCAAAGAAAACAAGAGGAGTACAAAGTATTGTACTTAAGAAAAAATACAATAAACATCTGCCTATATCTGAAAGAGCTGTTAAACCTTACTGATCTGTTAAAAGTATCTATAAATTACATAATTCTATTTGGTTTAATTGAATAAATTAAACCAAATAAATAAATAGGTTTTGGAAACCCTAGACTGAATGAATTAATAATAAACTGAAATGCACATATTATTTTTAAATAAGAAAATCACGAAGTCTGCCACGTTTACCATATATTACATGCAACAGAGAGATAAACTGTCGTGTTGCTGTGTACACATTACTTATGTATTATATGTATAACGAATTATGCATGCTAGATGCGTGTGTGTATGAAAGTATTAATAAGCTGACTGTCGTCATTCGCTAGTACACTGTACTATACCGCATTATTGCTGCTCGCTGCTACTGGCACCGCTACGTTCTATTGTTACGCGTGAGAATACCGGCAAAAGGAAGGAACTGTGTGTTACATAGTCATGTAAGGTAGGGTTAAAACCGGTAAAAATTTACAACGGGTAAAAATTTGTACCCAGTGTTCTCTCTGAGCAGTATGTCTGCCCCTGTCGTCAACATCGATTTGAAGCTAAATTTGATGCACTGGTATTTAATCATCGTTGCCGTGTTTCAAATTTAAAACACTTTTGGCTATATCACGAAAGCAATTATAGACGGAAAATTTAGATAAGTTTAGAAAATGTGTGCAGCCTGCTTCAAGCTCTGTCGATTTTATTTGACACATATTTCTTTCTAAAATACAGACATCCAAACTGTTCTTTTTTATATAAAGTTTGCAGCTTTCTCAAAAAACTATTCCCAAAAATGGTATGTATTGGTTCTAGAATGCAAAGTTTCTCTTTTGTATAAACGCTAATAATAAAATTATCACCTTCTTTTTCTTGATTTCATCTTGATGCATATCTAGTAGACTCTTTTCTTTTCGCTTTGATTTGTGTTTCTTGATCAGTTTCTCTTGTTCCAGATCACGTCTATTGATTTCTTTTATTTCGGCGTCTTTTCGGATATCCGCCTCTTTTTTCTCTCTCTTCTTGCATTTTTTATGTCCTATTGTTGTCCAAGAACTCCTAAAACAACATGATATAATATAATTTAAGCGAGTAAATTGATGCGGTGTTTAACCAGAAAATTTTCGCAAAAATCGGGTGATACCACAGCTTACATAAAGGGTTTGGAAATACATAAGTTCGCGAGATGAGTGGCCATACGAGGATGATTTGACATAAATGTAGCCTTCGATAGATGGCGTTACGTGACAACGAACACCATCCAACACATGACGTCTGTCAAATTTTGAAGCAAAGAGAACAAGTAGTTTGGTTTTTACAGACTTCGCAAACAAACAACTTTTATGTGTGGTGAAAAATGGAAAAAGTCGAATATCGTTCAGTGATTTAAGTTTCTTCACAAAAAAGGGAAAAATAATGCAGAAATTAAAGCCGAACTCGATGCTGTTTAAGACGAGTCAGCACTGTCGATAGCAATAGTTAAATTTTGGAAAGATGAATTTGTTCGTGGTAGTACGAGTGTTTTTGATGATGACCAGCCAGGGCCCTCAAATATCGTCTCAACACCAGAAATCGTCAACAAAATCCATGATGTGATACGCCGGAGACGAAGGACCAGTTAAAGCAGTGGAGAAAAAGCGGCGAAGGCCCACTGATGAAGGTAAAGACAACCCCATCGGCTGGTAAGGTGATGGCGACTATTTCCTGGGATGCGAAAAGCATTATTCTTATTGATTACTTGGCAAATGGTAAAACCTTAACTGGCGATTACTATGCAGCATTATTGAACCGTTTCGAGGCCGAATTATAGAAAAAACGATTGGGTTTGGTTCACAAAAAAGTTCTCTTCCATTATGACAACTCCGTCGTGCAGGCAAAATTGAATCAATTAGGCTACGAATCGATGAATCACCCATTGATCATATTCACTAGATCTAACCCCTTGCGATTTCTTCCTGTTCCCAAACCTAAAAAATGAAATTCTAGAGGACAAACTAAATGGGGCTTTGGCGATAGTAGTTGAGTGGCTGAGAGCAGTTGAGCTGGAACTCGCACCCACGAAAACGGAGGCCATTATGCTTACGGGGAGAAGAAGAGTACGTGCGCCGGAAATTATGGTACTGATTCCAGACGAAGATTAAATACTTAGGTGTACAAATAGACAGAAGTTTCAGATTCACAGAGCATGTCCGGGTTAACCACGGCTAAGACCATACAGTAAATTGATGTCTAGGGTCGGAGGACCACGTATGGAAAAGGAAACTACTATACGAAAAGGCACAATCTATAATTCTGTATGCAGCCTCGATCTGGACATACGCCACTAGGCTCGATTGTGTACGATGGATGTTGGAAAAGGCGTAAAGAGCGGGCCTAGTCGCAGTAAGATGTGATTATCGTACTACAACTACAGTTGCAGGAAAGTCCCCACTATACCTGCTCGTTTAAGAAAGAGCGAAAATCATATATGGAGAGGCATGGGCTAAGGCAAGAGTTGACAATAGCAATTAGGAGAAGTGATAAGAGCTGAGAGTTTGGTGCAAACAATGTTGGAAAGCAAGCGGAAGTGGGACATTGTCGTCGGATATATTCACCTTATCATGCAACGAAAAAAAAAAGGCCGATAAAGTCCGGAATAGAAAATAGCCGTTATGAGAAAAGTACGATAAGAGTCCTCATAACGGCTAGCAGGGTATAAAACAAAGAGTAAACCAGTTCGCGAGATTAATGAATATTGATATTGAAACTATTAAAGCGAAAGCCAAATTTCCGGAAGTTTATATACCAACGTTTACTATCTAGATGCCTGGAGGGGACACTGGGTGACCCGCTCACGAGCGCGAGGTGTTTTTAGGGCTGCTGCATTTGCATAGCGGACGAGGCGGGCAAGCGCCTAATGTCGACACTAGATATCTGCTTGCTGCTCAGTCGCAACGCCAATCCCCCACAGCGTCTATTGTAGGTTTTTGACCCTTAACACTCGGAACAAAAAAACTCTTCTGCGAGCATTATCACGTTTTAAAAGGACGTAATTTAGAAATAAAATGTCCTGACCTCTCATTTGATCAGCGAGCATTTATCGCGGCCCTAGGTTCAACGTAACATTAAAATCGATATTAATTTAATTACTTTTAAAACAAAATCATCTTTCAAACTTAATTTAAAACCAAGTTAATCAATTATCATTTCAAATCGACGTACATCAGCTGTGCTACGCTACGCATCACAAACCACACCCTTATTCTTCATTTGAATCATCCAGATCGTGTGTGTGTGTGTGTGTGTGTGTGTGTGTGTGAGAGAGTGAGAGAGAGAGAGAGAAATCCATATTCATATCAAAACTGCGGCACATTCAACAGTGCATAAACAATTAGGTGTGATAAAAATCTATTTCAGATATGTATTGTATGACCTGGAAATAACTTTTCAAAAAGTGGGAGAAATCCATTTATTGATTTCATGTTAAGTAAACTGCATATTTTCAAAAATTCTGCCAAGTTTGATACCAAGAAAATTTCAAGTTTGATGCCAATAAACATATCAAAAAAATGTTTTACCTATCTGTAAAATCCGGTCCGTCACTACTTCTAAACTTCCTTGCGCCCAAACCCAGATGTGTAGCCGCCTCAACTGAAGGCAATTCCAGCATCCATTCTTCGCGACTCTTCCCCGCTTGTCGATCACCTCCGACATTATAATGACCCAATTTCATTTGCAGCGCACGTTCCTCTAATGCAATATGTGACTTTGAAGTAGCTACCATATCAGGCGGCAGTGGACCGCAAACATCATCTTCAATATCATTAATCTCATCCTCTTCATCTTCGACGATTTCACCATCGGAAAGAATTCTTTCCTCTCGAGAGACAATCGATCCGATCATTTCGGTATCACAAACATGTGGCGCTTGTGGTACTTCATCATCAATATCTTTATGTCTACTTTGGGACATATGTGGAGGTAAAGCAGGACCCATAAGTTTTAAATCATCTTCACTATGTACGTCCTCTTTAGTGGGAGGTAAACTAGGACCATAAGCAGAATCTTGATTTGACGAAGGTGTTGTTAACTCATCAATTTCTAATAATTCAGGATTTGCTTCAATATTATGATCGATCACTACCGATTCCTCTTTATGATGAAGCAATTTTTTACTATGTTCCTTACATTTTTTATGCTTATGTTTCCGCCTTTTCGAATCACTTAAATTCTCAGGACTAAGTACATATTCATCTATGACATTATAAATATGTGTAGCTTCCTTTGTATCATCTTGAGTCTGATTTTGACTTATTTTATGATTCAGACTACTTTCATCGTGGTCATCGAAATCATGCTCATCTGAACTAGATAAAATGATTTCAACTGATTCAGGTGAGATAGATCTTTGATGATGATGATGATGATGTTTAGCAATCTTCATTCGTAAATCAGACATTTCCTTATCATCTCTAAATGGTTTTTGTTCTATATAAATATCTTTTTCATGTGAATGTGATTTTCTTTTATAAAATCTGTACTCATCCGTGGCACGAACGTTTGGTCGTAAACTTTCTGAAGTAGATATTTTTGATAGAGAAGCAGGTCGAATTCCAACCGTATCACTTTCAATTTTTCTATTATCTTTTGAACTTGATCTTGTTATTTCCTCTTTATTATTTTTTCTGGAATCCTCTATATTATCTCGCTGTTTACTCGTTCTATGATTTGTTTTATCTCTCGATCGCGATATGTCCTCTTCAGGAGAATGTTTTCGTTCGGTTCTACGCTTCTCTAATGATCTGGTTCTATCATTCTGATGATTAAATTCATGCGGCATTCGTATAGGCGAGTGTTTCAGATGGCGCATTTCCAATTGTTCTCTTTGCATTTGCAATTCATAATTTCGTGATTCATGCGAAATTCTGACCGGCGAGCGTTTATTTGTTTTAGATCTCTCTCTTTCATTACTGAACTCATAATTTCGAGAATCCTGGGATACAATTCTCTCTTTAAACCTATCCCGTCCGCTAATAGATGGTTTGGATTCATATTTACGCCGATCCAATGATCGCGACCTTGATCTACGACGTTCATGGTCTAATCGTACAATGTTAGGTCTTTTACCATCTACGGATCTGGATCTTGATCTACGTCTATTAACACTATATCGGGTTTTATCAGCAAGTTCAGTAGATTTTTTCTTCCTATCTAATGATGTAGATCTTGTTCTACTAACTATAGGTTTTTCTTTATCAATATCTTCTATTACTTTTTTATTTCTCTCTGGTGATTTTGACTTCGATCCCTGCTTAATATCCATGCTTTTTTGTGTTTCTAATCTTTCATTCTCCAAAACTTTTTTCTGTAAAGATTTTGACTGGCTTCTATTGTTTCTATCATTTCGGGTTGTTTCAATATCCTTTTTCTTATTATCTATCGATTTATCAACTTTTTCAGACTGATTCTTAACAGTTGTTTCATTTCGTTTGTG
This sequence comes from Adranes taylori, assembly GCA_009867245.2. NCBI lineage: Eukaryota > Metazoa > Arthropoda > Insecta > Coleoptera > Staphylinidae > Adranes > Adranes taylori. The sequence goes on along the minus strand of WYDF02092875.1, from coordinate 18,102 downwards.
CTCAATCGATTTACTTCTGGTCCTTTTCTTATCTTTATCATTACCAACATCATTTATATGCTTCCTATCTATTGATTTTGATCTATCCCTTCGACGATCGCGTATATTTTTATCTTTAGAACTTCTACGATTTTCTCTGTCCTTCGGACTTCTTCTAATACCTCCACAAGAGCTTTTCTCATTGGAAATGGACCTCCTTCTAGGTCTCCTTTCAAAAGATCTATCTCGTGAACGCCTAATCGTTCGTCTAGGAGGCGGAGATTTTGATTTTCGTAGCTGTCTTCGATTTAATGGAACATTATCTTCTTTATTTCTAACGCTTTGAGTTTTAAATCTGACACCGTCATCGGAATCTGTTGTATCGTCATCGGAAAATTGATGCATAATTTACGTTCGATTCTGCAACAAAAAAACTTTAAGAATTTCACTATTAAACGTTGTTATCGGCTGACAAGCCGCAAACGAGAAAGAAACAAACGAATAAAACAATTGAATCATTAAACGACAATTAATTATTTCTACGAAGTCTATTATGTCCGACTTTTCTTATTCAGATGACGTTACTGTCCAAATAATCAATTTATGAATTTCCTTACACGTGCGTCTACTTTAGACATCAGTTTTAAAAATTCGCCGCAAGTGTTTCAAATATTTATTCTCACATTTACCTGACCTAAATAAAATTATATATGTTGTTATCGACTAGCCTCTACGGAATCGACAAATGAACTCCGAATCCATACAAAGAAACAATGAATCCATAATTAATTTAATATAATCTAAATGAAGGAAAGATTTACTATGTATGGTCAGAAGTTTTTTTATACATGCAGTCAGCGAACTTTGCGTATAGAATCCGCAACCAAGCAACGTTCGTTTTCTTCGTGCACATAAGAGGAGGAATGGGAGTCGCAGCCGCTCGCAAAAGATACCCCGCATCACAATGCGCTGCAACTCAAAGGAGAGAGGGAGTTGGAGCCAACTGCTGTAAGCTACCAACAACATTTCGCATTCACGTGTGTTAGTCAGCAGAGATACAAGATGGAGAATATCGCGCGCGTTTGAATGACCTTACTTTTTGCTGTTTTGTTTAAGTAGAATCAGAACACATGTGAGAAGGAATTAAGGAGATTTATAGTCTCTCTTTTTAAGCAAATGTTTTTTGCATTTTTTGTGTGTTGCATCGAGTGCAGAATAGGAGCCAATAATGGTATATATTAAGAGAGCGATGTTTGTCCGATTTTATGTCGTCTAGTTTTTCGCATCTAATTTTTTTATTATAGAGTTTCGCTTTTGGTGATGTTAGATTTCGAATAAACAGCTGTTAGTAAGGTTGTTAAACTCGCGTTCACTAGCCTTCTAGAAAGAAACTTTTAGGACCTCCAATTTTGGAATAAACAACTCTTAATGGGTTTATTAAACTTCGCGTAGCCCCGTCTGGCTGAGAGTACAATGACATCGTATTTTCGTCAAACAACTTTTAATGAGTTTAATGAACTTTGTGGGCGTTACCTTAGACCAAACAGATTGTTCTATTGTTCGCAAGAAGAGAACGCCGTTTTGAACACTTTCCACGTAAAAGTTATCATCGTCGATCGATTGGATATCATCCGCAGTAGAAGGGGAAATGTAGCTCGTTCCCCGTTGGCGCGTTTAACCAGATTGGAGAATTATAGAGCTTAGATTTCTGGCAGAGATATTACGCGATACTGTTCCTTCAATTTTGTAACGTCTGAAAGAATACTTCTGATTCGAGAAAAATTCTCTCTTCCTAATGATTTTAGCAGAAATTTCGACTAAGGCCAACCTAGTTACCGCCGGCAACAACCAAAACTACCGCCTTCGCAACCGTACGTCAAGAACCTTCATATAAAAAGACATATCTACGCCGGTTTCAGACAGACGTATCTATAGTTTTGTCTGATTGTCTTCAAGTGAACATTTTCGCTTATTTCAATCAGTATAATTCTCTTTTAATGTTTAAACCTGACTTTTGACGGCGAGCATAGTCGCAGAATAAAGCATGGTTTGTTCTATCAAGCGCCACAACGAAACATTATACTACTTCTAAATTAAATTCTACCAAGTCAGTATACTGTAAAACAAAAATTCTCTACAAACAATAGACAGGTATATAGCTAAATTCCACAAGCTATAGCGTCCAAAATCCAAGGGAGAACACCCGACCCGTCATTGGGTTGACATCGCCAACAAGCCAACCGCATCCACGAACCGACGAGTCTATCTCACTGGCGAACCAACCTCGAACGAATCTAACTCGCCAATGAGATAATCTCGCCATGAGTCATCCTCATCGAAGCAGCACAGTCACTAAGTCGAGGCAACAAATTCGCTTTCCGTAACCAGCACACGTAGACCGTCTCCTGTTTCGCACCACTTCGCCCGTCAACGTTCTCCTGTTTACTCAGACGTGCGAACATCGCCAGCCCCCAATTCACACACGGGCCAAACCAATATGTCATCGCCAATTATTCTGAAGAACATATATAAAAATTTTTAATACAATTAGTTCGCCAATTTCTATGTTTATAATTTTTTTAATTGGGAGGATAATGTTGTAAATAATTTTTGAATTATAATTAGAGCCAAACAAAAAATCTGCCAGTCCAAAATATCGAACGCGATTAGAATCAATTAGGTATTATAAATAATAAAATCCAGGTTAAGCCAGCTCATATACAAAAAAAAATTAATGCTTGCCTTCTTCGAAAATCTGTTGTTTTTGTATTACTACCCTATTCACCTATATGTATTATTATTTATGCATAACGATATAATGGGCCGGATATGAAAAATTAGCCCAGTTAGAAAAATCATATAAATCGAGTTTCATGTAAGAGCATTTATGTTATAGATAAATTGTAGTCCATCAGACGTAAAGTTTTATTTCTTTTAAACTGCAAATATATCCTATTACATCCATCATCACGCCAATCTAATCCAACCAGCAGCATCGTCAAAGCAACCGAACTCTCAGCAGAACAATCTTAACAATTATTATTTCATATCTAGTTCGCTAAAATTCTAACTTTGCTTTTTCGTCCTAATTATTTTTAAATTATAATTAATTTCGAACAATATGTTAGTCAATTTAACGAGCGCGATTAAAGTCATATCATTTCTTATAAATACGAAAGAAAATAAAAACCGTAGTATTTGAGTCAAACATATAAGAAAAAAATATGTTTGTCGCCATAAAATAAATGTTTCATTGCAATACGTATAACTTACGATTATAATGGGCCGGACTTGAAAAATTACCCCGACTAGATAAAATAAATTACTAAGAGTTTTATGCAAGAGCATTATATGCATAGTCTATATGACATAAATATGACCTATTACATATTTTGTCACCTAACGTGATGGCTCTATCACATGGTGCATGAGAGTGATGAACATTAAGCAATTATTTCGATACAAAAGAATTACAGGAACGATTTCTGAGAAAATGCGCCGTAAAGTTTGAATTAAAAAGAACCGACTGTATCTAAGATAAGTTTAGATTTTAGAAAATATTTCAAATTTAGTTTTATGCTACAATTTCGCGGTAATGAAATGAAATTTATACAATTTTAATAAATTAAAACCCAATAAAAATATAACAGTAATCCGTATGACAAAAAAGCCAAAACTAAATATGTGAAATTTCCCCAATACATCTAATCAAAATTTAATTAAATTCATTAAACATAATATTAAAATAAGCTTACGGAAAAAATTTGCAAAAATTTGTTTGTTTTATGTGTAATCCAAAATAAAAACTATTTAGTGTTTTAAAAGCTTTTATCTATGAAAGTTACTGCATATTATCTGAAAATAGGTATAAACGTAAAAATAGCCCTAGAAATTATGTATTGCAAAAAAAAAAGGTTCATGTTGCATAATTTCATAAAAAGTAACATACTACATATTAATACAATATAATCTTATCTTATTATAACATTCGCAAATGTATGCTTCTAGATAATATATATTAGGTGTTTGTAAAAAATGCCGTAGAACGGGTACCGGAGAAGATAACAAAACTAATTAAAGATACATACTACAACTACACATGGCGTGTCATCCACGAAGGGAAAATCACAGAACTATTCGCACTCAAGTCAGGAGTTCACCAGGGATGTATTCTGTCCCCAACAATCTTTCTATTGGTTCTGGTTCAGGTGATGAACAAAGTCATGGATAAAAGAAGGACATGCAGTGGAAGCTGACTAAACGATTGGAGGATCGAGATTTTGCAGATGATATCCGCCTACTCTCACCGAACCCTATTAATATGGAAAGGAAACTCCAAGACCTCGAGTGTGAAGCCAAGATGGTGGGTCTGAAAGTAAACGTAAGAACACGGAGAGTGAACAATGAGGACATCGAAAATGTAGAAGAGTTCACGTACCTTGGGAGCCTAGTTACAGAATGGTGCTACAGCTGCAGATGTCAGAGCAAGAATCCAAAAGACAAATGGGGCCTTCATTCAGCTTTATGAATGAAGGCCGATACAGAGAAAAGTATGATACAGAGACGAAGAATTTAGAAATAGGATGCAATACAATACAGTACAAACAACCAAGCCACTCAACCTTTCAAGATGGAGAACGTCATATACAGGAACGGGTCAGAGCCTACTCGGGTCGAGGTAGAAGAGGTCATAAAGAAAATGACCAATCATCACGCCACAGGAGAAGACCGACTCCCAGCAGAAGTGTTCAATTATGGAGGAGCGAAACTCACCGATGAAATTCACAACCTTATTAAAAACATTTGGTGCAGAGGAAATGCCAGAGGAATGGACTATGGCAGTTATTGTACCTCTGTATAAAAAAGGCGATAAGACACATTGCGAAAACTATAGAGATATCGTTGCTCAACGTAGGGTACAAGATCTTTGCTAACGTCCTCAACGAGAGATTAAAAGCTTACACAGAAGCTTCTATCGGCGTATACCAAAATGGGTTTAGAGCTGGAAGATCGACGACATATCAGATGTTTATTCTAAGGCAGCTTCTGGAGAAGTGTTATGAATACAACGTAAAGGTCTACCAGCTGTTTGTCGATTTTAAATCCGCCTACAACAGTGTGTCCCACCAGCAGCTCTACCACACGATGTGGAAACTTGGTATACCACTGAAACAGCTCGCACGAATAACGTTGCTCCATACGAAGAGTAGAGTCAAAGTACACGGGAAACATTCCGAGCAATTTGATCTCGATAACGAAGCTAAGAAAATTGGGCGACACATCAACAAAGAGAAGACAAAATATGTGATAAACACTAGTAACTCGATCAGATGGCGGAACACTGACAAATTCAATGGTTACCAAATGGTCGATGCATTCAAATATATGGGAGACATCCTAACACACGACCACGAAGTACCCTACGAAATCAAAGCAATAGTAGCGGCCGGGAACCTCCTTGCCACAAAAAACTTTAACGTTTGGTATATAAAACCATTATCAACACTTGTATGGCTCAGAAACGAGACTGTCAGGAAAAAAGGAGAGGAAAGACCTTCGCAAGATTTTTGGTGCTGTACACGAGAACAATGGGTGGCGATTAAGAACTGGAAGGCCTTATAATGTCGATCATGTCACGACGCCAAGGCAAGAAGACATCGTTGGTTCGACCACGTTCAGAGAATGGGAGATCAGCGGATGCCAAAAAAGTTCTTAACTCAAGACCTGTATGAAGAAGATCTGTGGGTCAGCCTAAACTTAAATGGCTGGATGACATAGAGGAGGACCTTCGCATGCTAGGAGTCCGAAACTAGAGACAATTGGCTACCCGGAGAAACGACTGGCGAAAATCTATAATAGACAAGGCCCGGGTTCTTAATAGACTGTAGCGCCACCAAAGTAAAGTAAAAGTAAATATAAAAGGGGAGGAGCGGAGAGGGAATGAGAAATAAATTAGGTTTCATACATACCACCTTTATTTACTTATCATTCTCTACTTTGTCGCGCGCTTAGTATATATATTATACTAAGCTGCATCAACTACAAACTGAGAAAAGTTGGGTCAAAAAATTTCACCTGCCCCAGCACGTCCCTTATATTCATATTACTGCAATCTGCAATAATGTCTAAATCAAAGAGGGTTTAATAAGAAACACATTATTTTTCAAAAAAAAAAAAATGTTATACTAAATTCTGAAAGAAGTCGATATTTTTCAATGGCTCTCTGTGTGTATGTAACTCGAATACTCCAAATTTTTTTGCGCGATTGAAATAAAATGTGGAGGCTAAGTGTACAATAATTTTCCCGACTTTTGTGTAATTTTTGTGCCAAGTAGGACAGTGCATTATACATATAAAGGAATTAGTGCCTAAAAAATTTATCAATCGCATGGCAGCATCAATGAAAATTGGGACGCTTGGGTACGAGTACGATTAAAGTCAATGTAAATGAATAAACCACAACATATTATCAGAGGAGTTTGATATAATAACAGAAAACAATAAAGCTAACAGATAACAGACAAAGAGGCAAAAACATCTCCAAAGAAATGCCAAAAGCAGTACCAGAGATGACGGTAGAGCCTACAAGAGACGAATTTAGTGGGCAGAATCCTCGTCGCACTGGATACGGATTAAAACCAGTGGCTAGGCTGTCTAAACAATTCCAAATTCTATAAAAAATTAAAATGAAGCAGGCTAACAGTCAGATGAAATTACTCAGCTCACCCTGTAGAATCTATAGCATAATATAGTAATGTATTATTCAAGAACTTCTATATGAATTAATGCAATCCAAAAAAATTGTGAGCACTATATTTCCATATATTATTCTAGATTAATGTTTAAAGTGTAATCTTTATCCTCGGAGGTTACACTTAATGTTACTTTTAGTTTTGCTTCCTTTATACATACATCCTCAACATTCATTTTTCTATTTTTCTTGGTCACACATAAAATTTGTATTGGTGCCCAGAAAATCATAAATCCTGCATCCAGAGTCTGCATAATTTGCAGACTGTGAATACGAAATAATGTATTATAAGTTGTAGATGAAAGTCTACAAATTAACTGGCATTTCACATGCTCTCCATTATTTTATACTTTCAACTTTTAAAAGTCCAAAATTTCTAAAAATTAAAAGTACATGAAAAAATCTCATTTTTAAGACAATTTACGTTTTCGCTTAAATTTTTATTAAGGTGTCCCAGTTTTCTATTTATAAGCATTGGATTTTTTCTTATTATCTTCAGAAAATGAATTGTTTCGTAATCATAAGGACGACATTAATGAGACTGAGATGCCAAATATGTAAAAACAGTGTTCCAACTAAAAATAATTATGGCGTAACCGTTAGTACTACTAGACTCTGCTCTATGTCAATAAAATTTGGAAATTTAGGGGCTGTGACTTAAATAAGCGATATCTGGGTGCTTTAAAATTATTTATTTGTAATGCTGGTGTTGTAAGAACTTGTGCTTGCAACGAACTGATCCAAGAACGTCGAAAAATAATAACTGACTTCGGTTCAATCACTTTATAGCAGAATCTAGAACTCAATCTAATTTCTTCTCTATTCTAATCTAATTTAATTGATTAATAAGACGGAGAAAATTTGAATTTCTTGGTGTCCGTATTGGGTACATGTTTGGCCGCAAGTTAGTTAAAAGTAAATTCATTCAAATATTGAAAACAAAAAAAATTAAATGAAACCAACAAAAAATCCTACAATATATATTAAGACTACAGTAACATCTTTTTAATTTTCTGAGTACTATATTTCAAACTTCTCAATAGACCAGCGGTTAGAATGCCTTTTAAACTTTGCTTAACTGATGACTTCCAAACGATATTATCTATACAATGTGCTACTATATTACTACAATCTGGATCATAAGCGACCGCTCGTAACACATCTTCAGTATCCTGTTTAAAACTTCCACGATTCCAATATCTCGTGAGTGCTTTCTGCGGCCATCGGGGCAATTGATTTAAATGATGTAATTTTGTTGTAGGGTGTGAATCTTGGATACACCATGTAGGGCATAATTTAGCATCATCTGGATAATCTTTAACCATTGGAATATCAACATAGTCACATAAATGTTTTATAAAAGGTTTATACAATTTTCTAAAACTGTGTATTTGTGGTATAACTATATTTTCAACTTTATTCTTATTTTCGCCAAATATCATTCGAAAATCACCAGCATAGCTTAAATTTGATATAGTATAATAAAATTCATATTCATTAAATTTTTCAGGTAATATTAATAACGCTGCATGAACTGCTGATTGTAAATTAAGGTGTAGGGCGACTTCTAACTCATGATTTGACGGCTGTCTCAAAATTTCAACCGGTTTATGTAATCGTCCAGCTAAATACAAATCGGACCAATCCAATAAATCAGTTATTAAATCTTTAGTCGATATAATACCATATTTAATAAGCATATCTTCCACAGGTATTAAAGTATTATAATAAACTCTTGCACCTGCATTTTCTTGAAATTTAGCAATGAATTTATAACCTAAATGTTTTAAACTGCTATAATGAGTGGAATGGATCTTTAAATTTACCTCATGCCAGTTTTGTGGATTGTCGACGCAATATATTAAATCGATCATTTTTGATTGAATCTTATCTTTTGGGTTTACCAGTTGCTTTTTCACACCTGATCCATATGCGAAACAAAACGTAAATGTTTGCGGAAAATGTGATAAAATACGTGTATATATGGGTGATACAATTAATGATTTCGTTGCAGACATATTTAAAATTTACCTTTTAAGAAATTGTTTGAATTAACAAGTCCTAACCTCAAACATTATCACCTTTTATTATATAAACATTGGATAGACATAACTAATGACAAAAAACTTCTATACTTTGGAATTAAAATATTGTATATATTATAAAATGTTTTGTTATCAAAAATTGATTAAAAACAGAAAAATTTATTAAAACTTTTACATACCTGTCAAAACACACTTGTCATTTCAGTCAAACCAAAGTAATGTCAATTTAATGCACGTCACTTATTTGCCAGCGTTACCATATCAACTTGTTAGTTTCATCAATATTAGCTATGTTTATTGGTCCTACTCTACTTACTCCGAATAAGAAGAGTAAATGGCGTCAATTCATTACTCTCTTTGTGTTTGTTTGTAATAAAGTTTACTTTTGTGTTCACAATCATATTAGTAACTTAATTATTGTTTTATTTGTTCGTGTACTTAAACGTGTCTTTTTGTACCATAGTATATAATTAATAATAGATAAAAATTTTTAATGATATAAAGTTTTTATTTAACATTGTTTGCTACCTACTTCCATATCTTGACATTTTGTTTCTACACGTCGCAAACTTGCTTACATATCCTAAAAAACTAAAATGTATAAATCTCATGCCCAAATAAAAGTTTTTGTACTGTTTATGTGAGATGGAAATTGTTTAATACCACTATTGCTTTAATTTTAATCTAAAATATATGTAACTATACTCGGAAAAAACAAATACCTGTTTTAGAATAATATCTAAATATTAACACAGTGTAAGATCTGACTTTCAACATATAAAAGATGGAGCGGCAGGCTCATCTACTTTTTTTTTAGTATAAATTATGATAGAACAATTTGAAGAAACTAATTAATATTTTCAATAATTCATAGCTTTGACAAGATTTTGAAATAAAGGTCAATGAAAATATAAATTTCAATTGTTTTTTTGCATTTGTCATAGCACAAAATACTAATTCCCGTACCAAAACTTATTTTTACAAATGAAACGTGTAAACATATTGCATCACTTATCTCGCTGAGATAAGTTTAGTTGCAGCAAGTAAATTTTTGTTGTACAACTTTTATGTAGGCGAATTTGTAAAAACGTAAATTAGTAGTATGTATGTTTGTTTTTTGTAAAAATCAGAGTGATATGAATTTATTAAATAATTTGTGTCATATTTCTGAAGTAGGAATATTATGATGATCTAAAATTTCTAAATGGATCGGTGAAAATCGTATATTAAAAAAAAATTGTAGTTTTCTTCAACTTCTCGTTGTATTTCTTCCAGTATTTTTTATGATGCTATTCTATTTTCCGTTTTACCCAATCTCGTACTCAGCATTTATGATATATTTTTCGATATACACGTTTAAATAAATGAACAAATAAAACGGAATTAAATTCGTTTCATTTCAATAATGGCATCATTATAAATGATGTAAAATACAAGTAAAATAAATCAAGTACTTTTTCTTTCTTCTACGTCTTATGTATTATTATTAGGTTGGTTCTACTGCATATAAAATAGCATATTTCACCTCTACTCTAATAATATGACATGAAGTCATGATGAAATGGTAGTCAGGAAATAAATTGAAATTATTATGACAAGTTATTAAAAAAAGCATGAAAAACTATATTTATTCAGTTTCATGATGATAAAACAAATCTTTATACATCATAGTAACGGTGTAATGGAATTTTAGTCGCTGAAATAGCGTGTATGGTGTTCAATAAGTGATTTCTTTTATGCACTTTGAAAGGCTATAATTTCTGAACGAAAAGAGCCTCCAATATATGATATAATATATAAATCGCTGTGCATTGTGCGTCAAGAGTTTTCAAATAAGGTATGTTTTATAATTTTTTACTAGGATGCATAAACCGTAGTCGTAGTTATTTGTTTTTCATATTTTTTTTTCTATGGGCCTTACTTATCCAGTTAACATTAACCTCAACTTCTATCGCTTCACAGCCGGCAGGAAGGATGTCGGATAATTTTGCCACGCACCAACCCTTCCTCGATTAACTCGGACGGGTATCTTTATAGTATGTACCAACCCGCACCACTGGAGCGATGTTTTACATTTATCCCTATAGAATATAGATGTGCATGATATGTCACTGTTCCATTCCTAAGTGACCACGGGCCTCGTACATAGTCTCGGCCAAGCTGGAGCTCGAATCGGAAGACCTTTGGATTGCTAGTCAATTTGTTCGCTATTTTCAATAAATAAGTGTAATAAATTGTAAACGATTTTATGGCGGCCTCTTCTTGTAAATTTATAGGTTACTTGATCGAATAGTTATTAATACGTGGATCACATGTGTTATGATTCGTATGGTCTGATAACTAAATAGAATAATCAAACATTGTAAATAACATCAAATTAGGAAAATCAAATTATCTTGAATAGTATGCCATAATTTATATGTGCTAATGTTAAATGCATTAGATAGACAGCATGTGCATTAAAGTGATTTACAGAGATGCCTAAAACTGCTTTTTAATCTATATAAAAGAAATATCGATTAGATACGTATCTAGATTATTTCATAATAAAATGATTTCACAGACTGATTACGTTATACCGAATTGTTAAAATTATAACATATTACAAACTGATCATGGTATATAAATTATAGTCTTACTTAAGTTCATTACTTAACCCAAACTATTTAATTTTTGATGGAGTGTCGAGTTTATTAATGATGGAGTGTCTGTTCAAATCTATATATTAATACGTGAAGAGCAAACTTTGTACCCCTTTTGAAACATATTGCGTGCACGGGGTGTGAGATTTGACATAGTTAAATTTTAAATGGAAAACAAGTGCAGAAAGCTAAAATTTTATATAATATTTAAAAATTTTAACATGTATTTGAAAATTACAAATACATTAAATTAAATAAAATCAAACATTAATTGTTTTTAAGTTCATATTGCCATTGCCAAACACATAATAGTCTGTCGTTTCTTTAGGTTCATACATGCCACATACACATGGCTATGATGTCACTCGATATTTGTGTAGTCAGTCAGCTATAATTTGACGCAATAAGGAGAGAGCGTGCACGGATATGTAGCAAAATATTTACTGAATATATATATATATATATATATATATATATATGGGACAGTTCGATAATGGGCCTACGCCCGAAACTCGAGTCACAAAGTAAGTGATATAAAATAGTGCTTTCGACGTTTTTTACATATATAATATATATATAATTCCAAGCATACATTGATCATCCACACCTCTAATACCTATCTTTTTTTCTTGCTCAAAAAATTAAAACAAGGCTCGATTTTCTGTGGAGGAGGCGTACGTATATATGTACATACGGATGTATGTTCAAGAATTTATCCTTCCTTTGGTACCGATCTGGATAAAATTTGGCAGACAGGTGTAGCCTATGAATCCGCAGATATTTTCCTGTTTTATATAAATCCAATATGGCGGACAGGAGTCATTTTTTTGTTCCAGAATTTCATATTCAAGCTAGGAGGCTAATATTTTGCACACAAATAGTAGCTTATATTATGCGTCGAATAAAAAGGCCCAAGTTGCCAACTTGTATAGGAAGCAGTGTTTGAACTTTACCAAACTTTTTGAAATATCTCAGGAACTATAAAAGATGTAACATTCGAATATACTTTATTACATATACTACATAAAAGCCCTTCGATTTTGTTTGAAACATTTTTTGCTAAAATCACAATTTAACATATATACAGGGTATTTTCAGATTTGCAAACTTTGAGGTCCATTTTCTCAGAAATATAAGGATTTCGATTAAATTTCTTATATCGAAATATCTTGTAATATTTAAAGAACTAAGCGAGTTGTTGGAAAAGTGGAAAAAATCAATATTGGGTAACGTATCTAAGTGTAAGGGACTTCAATTTTGTCAGTGTGAACAACTAAATATACTTAACCGTTTTTGAGCAATACTTTTTCTTTTCAAAAACTTTTTATTTAGTAACACTCAGTCTATTTTTTACATTTTGGTAGCATTTAAAATGACACCACACATGATGGGTCTAACTCTTATCGTTTCAAATATATGATCCTTAATAACTTAAAATTTGGCAACTTGTCGCCATGGAAACCGACATTCAACAATCATATTATATACATGTAAGGCCTACATAATAGCTCATCTACGCAAAGATAAAAGAAAAATTATTTTACGTTGAATAAGACATGTAAACTTCGTTTACAATTGAATAAATGTTATCAGTAAAATTTGGAGACTGAAATTTCGCACGCATATAGTATATTGTATTATCCGTCGAATACAGTATATTTCAGGAACTATAAAAGACCGGACACTTGAACAAACTTTATTCTACAGGCCACCAAAAGCGCTTTTAATTTTGATTGAATTTTTTTCTAAAATTACGAACTAATATATACACAGGCTGGTTTTTGGTTTGAAAACTTTGCAATTGATTTACTTGAGACTGGCTATTGTACTACATTAAATATCTCGGGTCCGATGAACGTTGAAAAAATTAAACGTGGGAAACAAGTGTAAGACCCAAGGACCTCAATTTTGCACTAAGCGGACACGAAGAAAAAGTGACTCAAAAGCGGTAGTGGAGAAAAATGAAGTCAAAATCGGCAGCAGACGACCACACTAAAGTGGACAAATTTATAAGACCAAAACACAACTCTTTTAGAAATTACACTATCTAGTACACTTTTAGAAATTAGCCGAAAAGAGAGTCAAGAGGGGTAGTAGGCCATACCAAATAGGACAGTGCGATTGTCCACGCGGTAGGCAAATATAGGGAAAATGTGTGTCAAGAGCGGCCCTAGGCCGCGGCAAAGTGGACAGCGAAGCTTATCGCGCCGTAGCCAATTATGGGGACCTGAGGATTAATGGGTAGCCGGGGATTCATGGGATTCACTATCGTGCTAATTGAATTTAATATACTACTTAAAAAGTGACAGTTAAAACTAAAAGATTCAACTTTTGTTTTTTGCAAGATATAATAAAACGTAGGACTTCCAATATATGAAAGAAAGGATGGCGATCTGGTCCAGGATTTTTGTTTCTTTCTTTCTTTCATCCATACGTTTTAATCCTCACTTATATCTCACAAATTCGTACAATCTTTTTTCCAATCTTTTCTTTCCCACTTATCCAAGTTTTTCCAAATGTACATATGTATATGGAAAAATATAACTACTTATCTTCAACTGGGCTGTGAAAAATATGTATTAATTTTAGGTCGTTTTAAAATTTAGAGGAAGCGAGTTAATGTCCCTAACGCCCCGCTGCCCACCCCGCTTATAAATTTGTATTAGAATCTTTTGTAAGTCTGGAGTTTAAAGTTCTTCCGCACTCATATTTGAACTGGTCCGATTCAAATCGATACAAAGCTATCGCCCCGATTGTTGGTGTGAATGAAGCCATGTAGGTAGTGTAACAGAGTTGCTTATGAAACAAAAGAACAATTAAGTAATTCTGGACAGCCTATATAAAACAAGGTCCCGCGTATAGAAGTGTATGTATGTTTAACCGAAAATTAAATTACAATAATTTAATATCGATTAAACCGTATTCAAAAAGGTTTGAATAAGTAAATAACCATTTAAATTCTTATCGCTGACTATTGCAAAATATTTATCTGCTAATAAATAAACAACTATAATTTCGAAAATGAGATAAACATGCTTTCTGCATCGACGTTATTATGAAGCTGAACATATATGTTCGAATGAGCAAAAGAGAAAGTAACTGCAATGCTACGACTATGTAACACAATGAGTGCATGTATATGCATCCGGGTGTTCTGTTGGTTAGATGCGTGGAATATACGTTAAAGTGGGTTCAGCGGAACAGGAACTACTGTACATGATATACTGCACTGGTTAACTGGTAGCATACAAAAGATGTATATTCCTCTCCTGTTCTGCTGCTCTCCGTGTATCACATTTTATTATGATGCTATAATTTAAACTCCTGTGGTGGCGTTGATTTCTGTAGGGACCATAACGAGTCACATCGTAATGTGTGCAGGTTTCCACACGTTCCGCGGTGAGTAGTAAAGTATGCAGATGGCTCCTAGCCCATAAATAAGCGTACGTTAAGCATTTAAAATCAATTCCTGACTTAGAGCTAAACAAAGCAGCCATACCAGCTCCACCAGAGTCAGCCGAAAGCAAGCAGCCAGCATCGGTCGCAACAGTCGTCTTCCGTAAGCGACATTTTGTAACATATACCATTTTATTGTGTAGGAATGCATGTTGAATAATTTTTCTTTTCAACCTTTCCTTTTCTTCCAACCGATCTCCTATGTACTAAAGTCTATACAACTTGCACTGCAGTCACGTCAGTCCTTATTGCAGCGTTGGGTTCATACTAAGCAACTGATGGTCACTTTCACTTGGCATAAAGTCACGTTAGTTTTGAATACGACGTTACACTCCCATATGGTCTACTGCTAGCAAAACTAGTGACAATCGCTTGGCATATAGTCAGTTCCTAATGCGGCGTTGCATAGCCATAGTAATTGCCTTTAGTAACGTACTTTCTGGTTATTTATTATATGCCTGAACATACCACCCGCCTTTCTCCGTGAAATATTAATTGTCGATGCACAATTTTTCACCGTTTCGTTATTTTTATTACCGCATTTTTGTATTGTTTTATATGCACCGCTAGTACCGTTAAGCGCCGTTTTTTCTAATTGTACTACCGCTATGCTATGCACCGTTTTGCTTTAATTTTGTTTGTGTTTTGAACTGTTTAATAGAAGACCGTTTGAATACAGCTTATTTCATTTAACCATTGACATTTATTCATGTTTTTATGTTTTCATGATTGATATTTAATTGAATATATATAACTTTTTTTCGTCTAGTCTAAAAGAATAATGAACGGGTTTGTTAAATCTTTAATGTTGTTTCACTCATTAGCATTAAGTTCAATCACAGGTACTCACAATAGCAGGATCATCTTGTAAATTTACCTACTAAGCTTACCTAAACCCTTATTAAGCGAATGAGGACTGGAGGAACCACACCATCTGTTTCAGTGTGCGATCTCTCGTCAAACTGACCTGGCGCCAGAGTACTTTCTATGAAGGCCGATTTTATTCTATAATTTACACGATATTCATTAGCGCAATTTGTGACAATTGCTAAAGCTCCCCATTGGCAGACTCGCATGCGGGAAAGTTTCTGGTTAGTTTTATCATTTACATCCTGAACTACGTCAGCATTCGGAATAATTCGATGCTTATATTCGAATGAATATTAGTACATTTGACAACATGCTAGACAAAATTGATCGTCTACTACAGAAGAATTGGACAAATTTCAATCAGAATCGGAAAGTTTTTAACTGTTACAATAAACAATATAAATTGTTTATATGTTAGGTGTTAAAAATTTGAACAATAAATACATTTACTTACTTGTTGTTTTCATTTGAGTGGCAATTTCATTCTTTCGAAAATGAATGTGTTGTGGTGTTGTCGGTCCTTTTGGTCTTACAACGGTGTTCTTATAAATATTTCACTATAATACACAGTTCAATATCCATTTTCAACAAACCGATCAGCGAGAAATGCGCTGGTAGCAGCGCTCATTGTAACATTGCTCTCCTCCCTATTATGCGGTGTTCCATTGCAGTGCGCGTGTTTGTTTTCTTCGCTTGTATCGTCGCTGCAGTTTGCTACTGGTATGTACCCTGTTTTCCCTCTTAGGCGATCTATTATAACCCAGTGGTGTGTTTTGTTCCTGCCATCTCAGAGGCACAAGAAACAAGGATTGTTAATGTGGCCACTTTGATGCCCAAGAAGAAAGTTTACCATTTTTTACTTCACACAAAACACCCATTAATGTTCATGATACTTTACCTCCTCAAAAACCAAAGCTTTGTTTTTGTATTCTTATTCCATTTTCGTTGAGTGCGTAATTGGTATTGAACCATGTTTGTTTTCATTCTATAGATGGACACATTGCAAACTTTGCTTTGAGCTATCAATAAATAGGAGCCAATCATCTGGAAAATATTCACGACGACCAATGTCTATCTAGGAGTCCTCTATTTTTTCGACAAAATACAATATTGTCTTCTTGAGACAAGAAAAGTAGCAAACTCTTTTCTCTGTGCGGTAAAAGGGAATGTTGGTTTCCTGTTCTAGTAAGATTTTGCCATTCAAGCTAGAAATCAGTAATTCAAAAGCTTTTTATGACATATTTAGATTTCTGGTGAGCTCATTTAACTAATCTTGGTTGAAGCGTTCGGGAATTGATTAAATCTCTTTATAATCAGGGCCACCTTCATTAGCATCAGAAATGTAATCAGAGGAAGAACACAAGGTAGTTGTTGGAACGTTGGGTTTGACATCTCCTCTGAATGCGGGACGGGAAATCTTGCAGTAAATCGGAATAAGTCCACATGCTACGCTCGTTTCAACTGATTCTAGTAATATTTACTAACCCTGTTTAATGAGTGTGTTGAAATATTCATGGAAGTGGTTTTTGGTTTCTTTCAAATCATCTGTACGTCAAATTTATGATTTTTTCTTTTCCCGGTAGTCCACTGTCATACATGTTCTGTAAGAGTTGTACAGACCCTATGCGATTTGTAAGTTTTATCTTTATCACCAAGCCTAATATCAAAGTATCCAAGGTAAGCTCCCTTTATAAAGTCACTACAGCTTTTCTGATTCTGTTTGAAGCGTATTCTCCGCATGTGTAAAAACACATCAGAATTATTAGCACAACTTGAACTCAATTTATTTCTATTCAACAACACAAATACAACAATTTAGAATACAGTATGTTTCAGGTTAACTTTATAATAACTCTTTCCTGAACCTCAAATGTAGTTGAGGTCAAGAAAGTAACTTAAGTTCACAAATGCTCTCGTTCCATCTGATGACGTCTGTTTTCCTAGCTGGGGAATGTGTGAGCCCTAACTGGATAAATAAATTCTATTACCCGTTAAAACCCATCGAATCCTACTGGAGATGGTAGAGCCTGTAATCAAAGTTTTGTCTAGAGCTTAGACTGCATTAATAAATTATTACTTCGGAATTTTAGAATGTACACATACTCACTCAATTGATTACTACATATTATAGTTCTTACTTGATGAAAGTCAAAGATTTAACTTTAGGCAAGCAAATACAGCTCATGAATTAAATAAACGAATTTACATAATATGCATCAAGGATTGAAACATTGTATTGTTCTACAAAAATCATCAACTTATAGCAAAACTATTTATTAAACATATATTATAATAGTTGTTCTTAATTAAGCAAGCAATCATCGAAAATTGCGAATCATATATGAGAGACCACAAAGGT
>WYDF02092864.1:0-10840 GCA_009867245.2 Adranes taylori | reverse complement strand
CAACTAACACCGACTTGCGCAGCCAAGCAAGGACTTAAAAATACAAGACCACCAGCAAATCAGCTCACCCCAGTAAACCAAACTCCCTCATCAGTTTACCATGCTATGGCAAAGGTATTGCAGGTTCCCTTGGCTGTAAAGCGAATGCTATAGCGTATATCTCATCTGCAAGCTATCAGCTTACAATAATTTCTAAAAATATTCCACTCAATACCAGTTCCAGGCTGAAGAGGATGATAAATCCCAAAGCCTCATTCAAACAAACTCTCCAATCTCCCAACAATATACAATCCCAACAGAGAGTGGAGTTTAAGTTAGGGTAAAAATCCCACACTGTTGGATACACGGGCATCCTTCGCCTTTTGAAGGTTTCTCCACTTCCTACGTAAAACAAAAAAAAATGTATACCGTTTGATAAGCTTTTTAGGTTAGATTTTAGAACATGTTTAGAATATTTCCAAAGAAGAAGAAGCTTGACATTCAATGACGAATTAATTAATTGTTATATTCATATAATGTTAATTATTGTTTGTAATAAATTAAGATATTTCTGTGCTTTACAGAAATTGGCATCATTTTATGCAAAATACACATTAATATTTTTAGAATATCAAGGCACATATTAAACTTCTGTTACTTCATGATAATAAGCAAATGTTGAATGACTGTACATGTAGTGTTAAAAGACTATAGAAGCTCGTTTGAATAGAGGGCCAACTCAACTTTTTAATACCACAAACGATAATGGAATACTTGCGATGATGTAATTAAGCCATTTTGATTTTAAATTATAGACAAGTAGCACGTGGCAAATCGACAAACTACCAGAAAAGAACTATCACAACAGTAAAGGAACGATTCCAATCACAACTGCAGGCAAAACTGCAGACCGCAGACAGCAATGCGGGTTTCTATGATTTTATATGAAATTAATTTCGAATATTGCGTCACTGTCATCAGCAATTGCGCCACAATGCGACCACAGACCGCACAGCTGATCCAGAACCAGTTGTGACGCCAACTGCAAAGATATTTCACGTTCTTTTTACACAAAATGAGTTTTTCAGAAGCCAAGGAAGAAAAATGATTCACTTCGTGTTATTTTAATCATATTCAACAAATGAGTTTTACAAGCACTGAATAACTTCCTCATGCTGTTTGCTTTAAAATAAAGTCATCGTTGCTTTTCTTCCTAGTATATAATAACTAAAACTCATTCAATAAAATCGTTTCTTGCAACAAGATGAGCTAAAATGTATTGATAGCATCAAACACGTCTGACTGCTTGTTAGGTGTTAAACTCAAAATGATTCTCAGCATGCTCTTGTCTGGTAAACTTAAGTTTAGTACCGCTAACTTAAGTTTAGTAACGTAAGTGTAAAAATTACAGAACATGAAATGTGCCGATGAGTAATGGTTTTATAAAATTCAAAAATAATGTAAAAAATAGTAACATTCTCGCATGATGTAAAAATTGCCTACATAAAAGAGATGTAATTAAAAGCGGATAGTGCTTAAGGTTTTAACTATAAAACAGAAAACTGAATGTTTTTAAAATTTACTCCTTAGCTTTGTATAAGACTAATTTGAACAGAAGAACTAACATAGACATTATAACTGAGTAAGCGTAGCTGAGATATATGTATCTCAGTCTGACTGAGATACACATAACAGTAGCAAATGTTTGCAATTGAAAAATAAATTCTTTCAAAAGTTGCAAGACAATACCATGCAACTTCATTTCAATTATGCATCAAGGCAGATAAAAATTATATTAATATACGATTTTATTTTTCTAAGATTTCTTTCTGCCAGGATATAAAACGACGATCAACATTTGTCAGATCTTAGTTCTCGAGTTATTACAACTTTATTTATATGTTGTGTTAAAATAATTGTGTATAGAATGTATATGATAATCACTAACGATATTTTGTTTCTTTTTGTTAGTTTATATTACGAAACGTATTCAATATAGGCAAAGCAGAAATATTGCTGGCTATATTCTGTACTTGTGTGTGCATTTGATTATTTTGATATATGAACAATTGAATCTTTTCTAGTTTTCACGTAGAGAAAGAAAAATTGTGTAAAATATAAGAACATATAAAGAAAGAAAAACTAATTTTTTTCATAGATTGGGGGTCTTAGGACATGGCAATATTTTCCGTTTTATAATACCTCTCAAATTTGGCACGAGGATTTACTTTATTATACTCTTTGACATGCATTTCAAAAAATATATACCCCATTTATATTTATACACATGCTTAATTTTTTAGTTTCCAAGAAAAACTTATGGTTTCTAATTTATGGATTTATAATTTATATGATAATAATAATTGAAAATTGTGAATAAGCGACTCAAAATAATGTAATTTTTTATTTGATTAATAAATATATACATATATAGATATAAATACTCATACAAAATGTTTTCAAGGAAAATGTGTTATAAATACATGCAAATAATTGATTACAGAATAGTGATTTACGAGCTATATACTATATAACTTCACAGTCTATAAAAGTTCTTAGTTCTATGGATTTGCTTAGATTTTAAAATATGACATAAGATTCCGTAGGATTCCTACGCTCACGATATGCAACCCAGCATACGCATATGTTCTATTTGAGTTAAATGTCACTTGATCCAAGAGCCATAATATGTCTGATAACAAAACTGATGTACGTATATGCGTCCCTGGACAACGGTTATGCTTAAGTGACAAAAATAATATTTCTGGAGAAGGTACTTATGAACGCCAAGACTACATTTATTCCCAGTTCGCCGGTTATGTTGAAATTGTTGAACAAGAAGATGTTCAAGTAATTATTGTACGTAGCGCTTCGGATGCTAGTATAGTTCCACAACAAGGTGATATTGTGACTGCTCAAGTTACTCTAATTAGCCAACAGTTTGCTAAATGTGCAATAAAGTGCATAGGGGACACGGTTTTAAGTCGTTCTTACAAAGGTATAATTAGAAGAGAAGATGTAAGGGCTATGGATAAGGACAAAGTGGAAGTTTATAAATCCTTCAGACCTGGTGATGTTATTCTAGCACGGGTTGTATCCTTTACTCAATATGTGTATTTTTAACAATTGCATAATATATTTTTTCTTAATAACATTATTAGCTTCCAATAACAGAAGCTCACATGTATCAGTTATCAACCGCAGAGAACGAATTGGGTGTTGTTAGTGCCCATACTGAGGAGGGTAATCCCATGGTACCGATCGGGTGGTCTGAAATGCAATGTCCAAAAACTTTAATAAAACAGCCAAGAAAGGTTGCTAAAATAGTACCAGAAAGTTTTCAAAAATAAGTATATTAAAATGTATATTATAAATGTAAATATTAAAATTTATTTAAATTAGAAAATTGATTAATTTAAATTATTTTAAATGGGACTACTTTTTCTTTAATGAATGTTCACTTTTACTCATTTGATCATAGACGTAAGATGTATCTGCGTCTTCAGTACCATATCCATCTGTAGTATCACATTTTCTATCCTTAAATAACAAGAATTTTTTCCTGGAATACTTAGATTTAAATTTGAATGTTTATTTAAATCCTAATTAACATATGTGTTACCATAATTTATTGTATTTCATATAAACTCGTAGGTGGCATAAATGACCCTCGATTAGAATATAAATGTAAGAGCTTGAATTAAGTATTAACTTATATAAAAAATTCGCAAAATCGAGATTATGATTTTAATAATTCTACGTTAAACTCATATTTATTTTATGCACCACAAAGATCCCCTTACAATATCACACCGTCTTTCTTAGACATAAAGAGGAGCTCCCTTTACGAAGTCCCCCCACTGGCTACATCACCTCTTCGTGTTTTTTTGCAAATCTAGTGCTTAGGGGAATATTTATGTTCTATTAAAAGGGACTATAAAACAAATTTGTTTCAATTCCAAATTCTTAGAGAAATTGGTTTGTAGACAGACTCCACTGTTTTGAAGTAGTATTTGGAATACAAATTTACATCCCATGAAAGTAAACAATAAGATTAAAATAATACTTACTCTGTTGCACTTAAATGGTGGTCGTTCGTTTAACAGAATTGCATGGGTACCCGTGTATTGCTTTCGGCCCTCGTCTACATCATATGTCTTCTTGAAGCAAATATAGGTACAGGCATTTATTAACATAATGAATGGATACGTTAAAAAGAATATCACATTCAAACAAAATTCTGTTCTCCTAAAATATTTTAAGTATTTAACTGTGTTATTTATAAAGCCAAATTATTAAAAATTACATTCATCGATCTAGGAATGTGTATTCACAAACAAACCGACGAATTGTGACTAAAAATATATAACAATAACGCATTAAGAAATAAGGAAACATTTACGTTGATATTGCTCGAACACTGCGTTTTCCAGTTTGCGGATGTAAAGGCCATCCAACTATATCGTATATAACAGGAAAGTCTTGTAATTCAGGCTCTTGATAACTGTCCAACGGACGTGGTAAATCGATTAGGACACCTAAACCACACATACCTATTGGTGGACAAATATACAATCCAACTAGACCCTACAATTTGATAGTGATAAAGTAAAAGCAAAATGAAAAGTCAATCATAAAATTTAAAACAATTCCATAAGTTATTTCCTCTCTATAATATAGAACATGGTCCAATACAATGTTCTGTATTGATTTTGTAGAATATTTCCAGAATGCCTATCTTTTACAGGCATTTTATATCTATTGCGTTTTAAAGCAACCACAACTTGTTCCAAGTATATTCGCACTTTTAATGCCGTTACTAACATATTTTTTTTATTTAGTGATGTACTTTGTGGATTTCATGTTTTCCCGTTTCTACGAATATATGTAGCAGAAATAGTTATTTATATAAGCTGTGCGATATTCATTTATGAATTATAATTACAAAAGTTTATAATTTAAGCATAGGTACATATTAAAATATTTCACCATATTATAATTGTTACTAAAATACCTTCTACAATTTTTATTACACTTAGTCTATCATCTACACATATATGTATATTTTTTTGGAACACGGTTTTTGGCGTGTAGTAACGCGATTTCATTCCATTTTTTTATGGGATTTACTGATACTGCTGTGAAAGTTAACAAACGATTTTTCCTATGGTATAGTACCATAATAATAAATCATGACTTCTTCACATTCGGCGTGACTTTCAATCGGATTTCCCTGTTCAAGAGTTTGAAATACTGGAGTTGGTTGGCTCTGATGATTCTCTTTACATTAGTCTTATCTTTCTGATGATCCGTCTGTCGTTTTTGTCATTGTATCTCATTATCTGTCAAATCTAAATGTAATTCCTAATAATATTCATTGCATAGTTGTAAGTGCTAATCTCAACGTATTTTGATATCGGACTCTCATTAATTCAATTAATTAATAGTCGCAATAAGCAATTCCTTAATAAATTATAAATTAAATGAGAAATCCTCTAACAATATATCTAAATTGACTAATCTAATTCAGCAAAGAAATATAATACGCAATTAAATATAAAATAATATACAACCTAATCAATCATAATAAATAGTTAAATCAAGAAACAAATATAAATTATACAATATATAATCGTAATACGTTAAAATAAAAACCAGCATTAGCCGCCAAGAACACCACATGTTCCGACAACGCATACACAAGATTTTCACGCAACGAGTGAGTGTGCACACATCAGGCGGCATGTCGCTCAAAGCTTTGTATTATGCCGACGACGAGGCCTATGCTTTCATCTACTGCAGGTGCATTGTCATATTTTTAGATTTAAGACTTTCGCATTTCTTCTTCAATGGCAAGTTTTTTTTATCATTTTAAAATAACGTTTTTAAAGTTTGTTTTCTTTGTTCGCAAATATTGTTTTGGCGAGAAGTATTTCTCCCACCACTTTTTCTGATGACTGGTAAGCTTATTACCCTTTTGGCTTTAAAAAAATCTGATTGGATATTAGTTTAACATATTTTTGAGGGAGGCGTTTTTTATACGATACTTTGAGATTTTGACCGCATCAAGCTACTATTTCCACCGCTGGTTTTACCCACCACCATTTCGAAATCACCACTACTTGCATTTCACTAGATAACCGTCAACAAAATAATGCAACTTTGATCCTTACATTTTCTTAACGTATCAGAAAGAAACTTTAGAGTGGTTGGAAGTATAACTTTCCTAAGAATTTTGTAGCAGAGGCTTCTTTCAAATTCCGCCTTTTTTTGCGGCAGACGCTGCCGAAATCCATCAGCTTAGGCAGCACACCACAGCTGAATCGAGTCATTAGGAGTAGTTTACTTTCCAGAAAATTCGCATAAAAGGAGCTTTTCTCAGACGCATTTTTGGGTCTGACACTAGTTGATGTTGAGTGAGTGTAGTCGCACACTTCAACTGGCTGAATTCTCCAAGGTAGCTACCTTGGAGAATTCATGGAGAGTGAGCATAAGTCGCACTTGTGAATCTGCAAAGCATCCACGTAAGCGCGACCAACGAAAACGGTTATTTTATTTACATTAAATTCAAACAGTAATAATCAAAGCAAACAGTAATAATCAAAGTTCTATACATCGAGGCAAGTACATACAAACTACGTTATTAAACTTTTCGGCAGAATCTTTCGCTCTCTTATCGTCATCTCCATCATCTAATCTTTAATTCTTTCATTTTCACTCATAATATTTCACACCACTTCCCTTATATCTACGTCATTCAATGAGAAAACGAGGAGAACAGAAGAAGAGGAACGCCAAACGTCTGGCGTATCAAATGAGTAGAGGTAAAGGCAACAGAACACCTGAGAAACCCATCAAACAACGCTGTCCACGCACCCCGCGGATGCTAATCAGCGATTCTGATCCTGTCACTCCTCCAAAGCAGAAGGAAGAACCGACAACACCTCACGGCTCCCCGTTGCCTCCTTCAGCTCCAGGTGATGTGCCATTACCGCCTTCTCCCGGAAAAGGATGGCCCCACAAGGTAACGCGTGAAGAACATCGCAGACGCTTGTTCCTATATATATGGAAGCTAAATATTGCCAGTCAGTTAACAATCGCGTTTAGAGTCCTTATTTTGACGTTATAAGCAACAATGATTTAAATTTGTTATTGCGTACATCATTATATAGTGTTTAATGTACTTTGTTAATATTATAAATGAAAACAGCGAGTTCTTACCCAACCCTATTAATCTCATGCACGAGCATAATACTGTTACAATAAAATAAATTATAAAGCAGTATGGTAGTTAAAGATAAGTAAACAAATTACGATCCTTTGAATAATTCTGTAACAATTTGCGGAGGCTACTTTACTAATGTGAGAGTTTCCGTTCCAGAAATGTGAAATGAATCGAACACTATTTTTCAGGCTATTATTCAAAACATTTCTCAGAACTTGTTCTACATTTTTTGTATGTGAAATATATTAATTAAATATAGAGTTCTACGTACCTTCAGCACACCGAGTAGGAGTAAAAATATAACGAATGCAACAATCATAAAAGCTACAGCTACTCCTAATGGTGCGAATAATATCTGACTGCATTCGGTATCGCATGCTCTTACATCTCGGATATCCACGTCATCTGGAACGTGCGCTAAACGCCTAACTTTTGCTTCGAAAGACGGTTCATTGCCTAGTACAAAGACAAATAGCATTCTACAACGTTAAGTGACGCATTCAACTTCCCATCACATCAGAAATTGACAGATAGTATCAGATATGATGTTATGACACAATAATTGATGGAAATTATACATACATTATTATTCTACATAAAGGCAGAGAAAAGAAAAGGCTAGAGAAAAAGAGGTACAGAGAAAAAACTTCCGAATATTTAAGAAAGTTTTAATGGAAATGTAACGTTTCCGGTACCTTTTAAATACAGTTTTATGGAGCAAATCAATTTTCTATTGAAAACAATTTTCTAGAATTTAATAAAAACAATAACACAATTGGTCAAACGGAAGAAACACCTTATGACGCGCCCATGAGCGCGAGGGGTTTTAGGGCCGCTAAACCCCTCGCGGCGGGTGGGGGGGGCAAGCATTAACATCGACGTTTGTCTGCTTGCTTCGACCAAGCAGCGTTCAGTCACGAAGCCAATCACCACAATGCCTATTGTAGGTTTTGATCTTATAACACATGTAAAAAAGGTTGGGATTAATTTAGGGTTAGGTTATATTATGCCTACGCTGGTTACATTAGGTTAGTTAGGTTATGATTGGGTTATGTTTACGCTGGTTAGATTAGGGTTGTTTATTCAAAGGCTTCGCTACATAATTGGTGGAGACCTGAATGCCAAATACGTACTCTGGGGCGAAGAAAAACAGACAAAAGAGGAGCACTAGTCGTTGATTTATTTATTTTAATTTATTTTATAGATACTAGACATAGGCGTAGTAAATTTGGGAGGCACAAACACCTTTCAAATCGGCAACTCGGGTAGCATAATCTGACGTTGGCGAATAGAATAACACTTAATCACGTAAAAGAATGGGCGGTTCTGGAGGATGAAGCGCTAAGTGATCATATGTACATCCAATACAACATTGACCTGCGCGAGAATAAGCCCGACAACTATAGCGCTGACGACATAAAATATCGGTTAAACAAAATGAATATAAACGTTGTTATTGAACCGTTTAAGGACGGATATGATCACACTACACTACAAATGGCGGAGCAGCAAGTAGCGGCTCTCATGCAACTGGTGCGAAAAACATGTAAGTTACTAAAAAAGCACGAGGACCCGATGGTGTTAGATGAGGTAATCAAGCTATTGGTCGCAAGATTTACTAGGATATGGTCCGCATCTATGAAGTCAGCTATCCAGCCGTGTGGAAAAAGCCAAACTACTTTTGATTCCTAAGAAAGGTAAACCTTTGGAGGAACGAACATCGTATCGATCAATATGCCTTCTTGATACACCTGGAAAATTGTTTAAAGGAATTATTGCCAACAGATAAATGACGAATTACGTCACGGCAGTAGCTTATCGGAGTGGCAGTATGGCTTTCGTAAAGGCAAATCCACCATTGACGCAATAAAAACTGTCCAGCGCATAGCCAAAGGAGTCATCCAGACACTGCCTGGGAAACGCGAACATTGCGTGATTGTATTGCTAGACGTCGAAAACGCGTTCAACTCGCTTGGACAGTAATAATAGAGGCGATCAAAGGACCTGACATTTCGAACGTCGTGGAACGCATAATACACAGCTATCTGAATAATAGAAGCATTACATATATGAGCAAGGACTGGAAACAAACGTATACAGTGACTGCAGGAGTCCCGGAAAGTTCTGTACTAGGACCTACTGTGGAATCTAGCATATAATGAGATCCTAATGCTAAAAATACCTAGAGGCGTCCAAGCAATCACATTTGCAGGTGATAGGGCGCTAAAAGCGACGTATCGTAACATAGAAAACATTAAATGAATGCTCGAAGAAGCTGTGGACATAATGCAGGAGTGGATGAACAGAAAAAACTTCATTTGGCCCCACAAAAGACAGAGGCAGCGTTCTTAACAGCAAGGAAAGACAAGTACAGCAGAGACAATCTAGTTGGGATTTACACGGGAGGCAAATCCAAACCAAACGCGTCACGTACTCAATGCAGTTAAAAAGGCAGCAAATATCGAGCGCAGTATTATAAAGCTAATGCCAAAAACGAGGGGCCTAAGTCCACTAGGTGTGCGCTGGCTTGCGCCGTACAGTCTTCGTTGTTATATGTCGCTCCAGCCTTCATGCAAAGCACAAGAACAGCACGCTAATAAGATATGTCAAAGGAAAAACAGAAGTAGTAAAGAAAATAGTAAATGATCAAAAAAACTAAATACATCATTACTTATATATTATCAAAATATAGGGGGATTGAATACGAAGATCCAGAGTTTTTTATGTAATAGTGTTTGTTGTAATTATGATATTATTGTAATACGTGAATGTACAAGACACAGAACTAAATTTTGTCAAGTTTGATATCTTCAGAAATGATAGAAGTATTTATGCTAGTAGCAAAAAACGAGGGGAGGAATTCTAATTGCTGTTAGGAAAAATCTAAATGCATCATTGGTAAAAATTATAAATAATTCCATTGAACAAATCTATATTTCGATCAAAATTGAAAACCAGAAATTAATTGTCGGAGTAGTATACATCCCACCAAATTCGACAACTGAGAAATATGAAAATCATGTAGAAGTGGTTGAAGACATTTTATGTGAAGAAAAAGCGAACATCATGCTACATGGTGGTTACAACTTGCGAATGCGCCAATGAGTAATGATGACATGGGAGTATCGGTAAATTCATCAATAATAGTAGTGCACATATTCTAGGTAACATTTTTACGTTTCTAAATTTAAAACAGTATACATCGATTCCAAATAACAGCGGAATATTTCTTGATTTATGTTTTTCAAATGTTGAAAATGTCGTTTGTAATGAAGCTATTGATCTTTTGTTCACTGAGTCAACGCAGTATAATGCGATTTAGGTTCTATTTTCTCACAAACAAAATTTTTAATGTTCGCTGATTTAAAAATATTTAGTATCATTAAAAGATCAGGTGCAGTTACAGTTGGATATTGATGAATTATGGAAATGGTTTTTAGAGAACAGCTTACAATTAAATATTGATAAATGTTATACTATCTCGTTTACTAGGGCTCTTTCAAAAATCATTGAATATAAAATTAACAACATGCGTCTAAAAAGAGTAAGTGTGATTAAGGACTTGGGTGTTTTACTTGACAGTAAATTTTCTTTTCGCGATCACATTATGAGTATTGTGTCTAAAGCTAACAAATT